>JBBJLR010047907.1:0-11865 GCA_037577145.1 Brachypetersius gabonensis
AAGGAGTTGAGTAAGGTAGGGAGGGGCAAGGCCGTGGAGAGCTTTAAAGGTGAGGAGTAAAACTTTAAACTTAATTCCACCCTGAATAGGTAGCCAGTGTAGCTGAGAGAGGACAGGGGTGATGTGGGCAGAGTGTTTAGTGTGTGTAAGGACTCTGGCAGCAGAATTTTAAAAGACTTTTAATGGCATGGATGCTACAGAAGCTTTTGTAGATGTGAAGGGTGTGTGGAAGTAAGCGACATGCCAAGAAATCACCATCACCTAATGGCTGGTTTGACGATGGCGTATCCTACAATGATGTGTAATTTTTCCAAGGGAGTCATCGGACGGTCAAACGTAGGCCCCTCTCCAATCAGAATATCATCTTCCTCTTTTGAATTTACCTCCAAAGCCACCGTTAACTGCATGACCGTAAATGTATTAACATGTAAATGACTGCAAATAAATTTAAATAGAGTTGATTCATGCCTGCAGGTGAACACTGACCTCCTCAGGAATTGTGGAGTGCTTTCTTTTACCATTTCCGTCAGTTTGTTTCTGCTGCTTATGCTTTTTCCGTAGCAGTTTCTGGAAATACAGTTAGGATTTGTTGAGGTAATAATCACAAATCTTATCATGGTTGCTCATTTAGCTGCATCCAGATGACCATGAGGACACAGAGACTGTTTACCTGATCTAATCCGACCAGGTTACTGAGACGACGCCCTTGTCTTTGACCCAGATTCTTCTGGATGGGATCAGCAACCACAGACAGACGAGCCTGTTTAGGCTCAGGAATATCTCCCATAAACCTCAATATGATCCACCAGACTGTTAAACAGGCCTGGACAGAAAAAGAGGAGACAATAGAGAAGAATAGAGGAGAATAGAGGAGAGGAGAGGAGAGAGGGGAGGAGAGGAGACCAGATCAGAGAAGAAAAGAGAGGGGAGGAGAGGAGAGGAGAAGATGATAGAGGAGAATATAGGAGAAGAGAAGAGGGGAGAATAGAGGAGAGGATGGAGAAGAGAACAGAGGAAATAGAGGAGATGAGAAGAGAAGAGAGGAGAGAGAAGAGAGAAAAGAATAGAGGAGAGGAAACGAGAATAGAATAGAGGAGAGGAGATTAGAGGAGTGTAGAGGAACGGAGAGGAGAGGAGAAAAGAAGAGCATATGGTGACATGACAGCTCAACCAACTTTTCTATGATTTCTGTAATCATTAAAAGGGTCTTTACCAGTGTGTCTCCTTCATACTCGTGGTACAGCAGTGGCTGCCGCAGCCGCTGGTCAATATGTGTGTGTGTTGCAGAGCCTTGGAAATGCGTAGCAGAAAACTTGGAGAAGGAAAACTCATCTTCCTCGTCCTCTTCCTCTTCCTCCTCATCCTCCTTCTCAGACACACTGTCCTCCGCTGGAACCACTACAATCTTTACCACATTCTCATTCAGCTCCACCTCCTTTAGCTCCTCCGGTTGTCCTTCTAGATCCTACAAACAGTGAGACAAAAATGCTTCACCACTAGTGCTGGGCATAATGCAGTACAAAGTCATGCATTACAGTGATGTAATTTCTAAAACAAAGTCGTGTAATACATTACAGTTGAAACGCTTGTAATCACATCACAGATACTGACTTAAGGATAGGAGTTATTTGTATTTAAGAGAATACAATACTTTTCCTCAATAGATTATAGTAATCCCCTGCTTTTTGCACCAGTGTATAGTGAAAAAATGCCTGTTTTTATAGTGTAAACCCTAAATATGCCCCCAAATATGCTCCCAGAACACTTTAATTTCGTGTTAAACTCAGTTAAATGCATTACCCTTAAGGAAAATGTAAAGGTAAATAAATAATCAGAATCAGAAAACTTCATTGCTTTTTAAAAAAAAAAAACATCAGCATTAACGGTTAGCATTAGCAGCGTGCAAAGACTCGTACACAAAAGAAACATTGAAATAACTCTCTACCCACATGTTTATACAAGGCACAGCTTACTAATACTAAATAAACTGAGATAACTGTTGAAAATTGGGGGGAAAAGTTTAAAACACTAAAATACGAGGACAAGACACGGAGGAGTCATGCTACATGCTGCAGCAGCTTCTTCTTCTTTTTACGGCAGTCGACAACAAACATGAGCAAAACCAAACATTGACGCGAAACAAAAACACAGAATCGACAGACACAGTCTGAAGTCTGGGGAGAACAGAGACAGGACAGAGACACAGGAGGAAACACTGACGAGGAGCTGGGACCAGGGAGACTGACAACAAACATGCCAGACAGACACAAGACAGCATAAACAAAGACACATGGAAGAGGGAGGATGCAAACAGTGGCATAGACAAGAAACAGGGAGAATTTTATAGCAACGCTAGTATAAAAATAATTGCACTATAATCACATATTCTGTTCCCTATATACGTGTTCCATAGAGTGCAGGAAAAAGTGAACGCAGGGACATTTTGAACACACCAAAGTATTATCATGGTGACAAAAACAGTTTGAAACAATGTAACTATGCCTTGGTCATCCTGACTGAGAAACCAAAACGACAGAACAGGGAATACTATTCAGATTGTAAAAGCTACTTAATCAGAAGGACACCCATTTGCACTGAAGGTTCAGGTTAAATTCAGCATAATCATTCCCACCAACTGTATTTCCTTGTTCCTCCAGTGCCTCAGAGCCCTTTGACTTTACCTCAAAGCCCTCCGGCACCGCGCCCTCCTGTCCTCCAACTGCGCTCGGCAGGAAGTCAAACACGTTGTCCACCATTTCCTCATGGCTGACTTCCGATTTTGCTTCTTTAGCATTCTCCTGTGTTTCGATGAGCACCTCGTCAAGTTTCCTCTGGAGCTCCAGAGCAGCCAGTTCCTGAGCTTCCTTCTCCTGAGCCTTGAGTACGGCCTGGAACACCACCAAGAGCAATCAAAATATTACGAGAGAAAGGTTCCTCAAATAGTTTCTCTAATAGTTTCTCAAACAGAGTTTGTTTATTTTTGTTTTTTTTCTTTTGATTGGACAAATGGGCAGATACATAAAAAAGTATTAGTCCTGTTGGGAGACAGACATGCTACAGGTAGACAGATGGATAGATGGATAGAGAGAGATAGACAGATAGACGACCAAAAACCTTAATTTAAGACTGTCATGAAGTGGAACACAGTGACCATGTTGACTGTAACTTGTCCTACTGTACTATTTATATTCATTTTCTTTTTCCATGGTGAGTGTCAGATGTTTGGTAACTGACTCTTTTTATGTTTTCAAAGAAACACTTTTCACCAGATTTCTAAAAACAACACATCAAAACTCATTTACACATCAAAATGTGCATCTTACTAAAAAGAGCAGGTTTTGTCTAAATAATGATTCCGGATAGTATTCATTACCAAACTAGAAAAAATAGCATTCACTGAAACTCTTTTGGCTCAAATGTGGTTTGAATTCCTAAAAGGTCTGAATGTTGAGTAGGAACATTAGGTGATACTAGGCGATCTGGCCTGTGACATTATTCCTATGGTAGGGATGTGTTTGTGTGTGTCAATACAATGAAAGGGGTTAAATGAATCAGTTCTAATAGGTGTACTAGAGACTTACGTCCTCCCGGAGTCTTTGGAGCTGTTTCCTGGCCAGCAGTCCTCTGGTGCGGGCCTGCAGCACGGTCACTGCCTCCCGCTTGCGCTTCATCTCTCTCCTGGCCAGAAACCCTCGAGTCTGTGTTTGCAGCGTGACGGCAGCAGCTCGTCTGCGACTAAACTGCAGAATGTCCTGCTTGCCGTGGACCAAGGCCTGAAGCCGCAGAAAACCTTGCCGAATCTACGACCAGACACAGGAAACCCAGTCTTCAACAGAACAAATCCACACAGAACCGACTACACCGACTGGAGGAATGCATGTACAATTTCTGATCGCATTTGAGAAATTTTATTTGTAAGAATTCCAATTAAATGTAATATATGCAAATCGATATGCAAATCGTCACAATCTGTTTTAAATACATTTTATCACAACAGTATTGGAAACAGATTGACAAATAGACAAAGAGATGGACAGACAGACAGAAAGAAATATAGAGATAGACAGATAGACAGAGAGTTGTATAGATGGACAAATAAATAGATAGACAGACACACAGATATAGAGATAGACAGACAGAGACAGACTGATATAAGGCGAATCATTATTTAAGCAGAGTTTAAATCATGATTTGCATTAATCATTAACAAGATGCTTCATCAAACTTCAAAAAAAAAAACAGTTTCTCACTTTCCCGAAATCTCTGCGGTCCTTGTGACCGCGCCAGTGCTTCTGCACAGTCTGAGCCGCACTCCTTTTCTTCAGAAAAGTCTTCCTGTAACACAAATCAGCTTAAATACATTGACTGATGGCTAAAGCTGACATTAAGATCTCAGTTAAAGGTTCTGAAGACCTAAATAACATTTAATACATTTTATCACAAGGATTAGAGTTCAGGAACAGCCTTGGGGCACTACTTATTAAATTTTAGACCATATATTTATCATTTGTATAGTTCACTTAAACTTCTTTATTAACATTTTTTATTTCTTCATTAGTTTCAGTTGTTCATTTATGCTTGATTTTCATTTCCTCTATTTTATAGCATTTTGAGGGCTGTCGTTCTTGTAACACTCCCTCTAAACCTGGTCTTAAACTAGAGGGAAGCAGAACCATAATGCTAAGACAGAAAACTAGGACTGATTTGAATCAACTGAAGCCCAGCACCTGTCTTTATGGCCCATCATCACTCTCTGGATGATAACGGCCTTCCTGTTGAGCTCCCGCTCTCTCTCCAGCTCCAGAAAGGCGTCGTGGTAGTCCTGGGGAGGAAGAAGAGAGATAGAGGAAAAAACGAAGGCCCTAATAAAGTAAAAAGTGACCATTCTGTCATCCGTGAACACACAGCAGCACACAGTGTGAACAGCACAAAATTATTCTCTGCATTTAATCCATTTAACCCAATCAGCAAGTGAAACAGGGGGCAGCCAGGAACACAGTGCCTAGGGAGCAGTGTGTGCGGGCGGTACTTTGTTCAAGGGTACCTCAGTGGTGCCACTAGCAGTCCTAGGATTTGAACCCACAACCTACTGATGACAGGACGAACTCCCTAACCACTAGGCCACCAGTACAACAAGCAGAAAAAGGATCATGACAAAGGCATTTCATTCTTTTAGTTGAGGCAAAAAATGTCTATATCTGCCTATAATGTAACATCTGACTGCAGATTTTGGTTTGTTTGTCACAAACTACCTTCAGAACTTTCAGCAAGAAAACACGAATATACTTAACATATACTAGGTTTGATAAAGACAAAGATAACAAATATGAAGACATTACATATTAAAATATAGTATTTTATATTTTAGTGATATCTGCATACTTGGAAAAGTATTACGTATCACTTTTAACCAAGTGTGAGTAAAGACACTAGTTTGACTATTCAACAACAAAAACCAGTGCAATGTTCTTATCAGGTGTTAAACATTATGATTATGTGCAATATCATGTGACATTTTCTCAATGGGTGCTGAATCACTTCATTATGTGCAGTATCCTTTGTGTGCAATATCACTTTTTATGTCAGTATTACTTTTTATTACTTAATGTTACTACTGATCTCTACTAAGTGCAATAACTTACTCCAAACTACCATCTGTGTCAGTAGATTTCTCTCCGCTGTGTTATTGGTATTTATACTAGCATTGCTGTATTTAACATAGGGTTTTCATATTCAGAGTTTGTTGTACACTTTTTTAATTTATATCTTATATTGTTTTTGTCTCTGTGTCTCTCTGTGCCTGCAGACATAAACACTTTCCTCCGAGACCAATACATTTTCTGATTGTGATTCTGAAACACAGAAGACTTGGAAATACCCTGAGAAAGATTTTGGTCTTGCCGACTCTCCAGTCTTCTTTGTTCTGAATGACAGCTCTGCAGATGGCGTTACAGCAGGTTGCCGCAGGCTCCTGTTAAACACAAACCGGATCAAACGCCATTAAAGTGGACGACGGTGTACAGAGCTGTGCAAAAGTCTTAGGCCCCTGTGCAAATTGTTTAAAGCCTTTTTTCTCAGTGTGTCTTTCTGCTTGCAAAGTTAACATTAGAACAAACATAAACACAATTAAAAAGTAGTTGAAAGTTTATTTAGCATGTTTAGTCATATTTATGTGAAATAAACACTCACTGCACATCTAAAGTTTTTTTTAAATAATCTTTGCACTGAACAAGCAGCCGTTTCACTGTACTATAAAAAATAAAACAAAATAATACAATTTTAATACAAATGACTGAAACTGTCAATAATCTGAAGGAAATTTGGTTGCAGAAGAACACATTTACTGATTTCTACTTTTGAAAACAAAACTTCAAATGTTTTCTTTGGTTTAGTGCTGAGGATACTGTCGTTTTAAACCATTAACAATGCGGAGGATATTTGCGGTTTCTGCAAATTTGCAGGGGTTTCCACAAACAATTATTAGTTCTAAGAAAAAAAATCTGCGAGGCCTGACAGACTTCGAGGTGAAACACTGTATGTCTATAATTTCCCATATTTTATTTGAAGGGCTTTTAAGACCTTTAGTAACTGACAAACACTGCAGAAGTGTAAAAATGGTTGGTGTTGTCTCTTACATGATTCGGGTCGCAGTCCGTGGTCTTCAGAAGCACCCGATAGCGCCCTAGAAACTCTCGGAACCCGTGGCGGATGGGGAATCCCAGCTTGCGTATTTTGATGGTCTCCAGCATGCCAGAGTAACGCAGCTGCTGCATACACAGCTCACGATCAAACGTCTGAAGGAGAGGACACACAACGGGAGGCGCGTTAATGAGGTCCTACAAGAACCGAGAAGCCCATGCAGTGAAGAGGTTTCATTAATAGGGCTGGTAACGATACCGTGGACATCTTGGTGTCGTTGGGCTTGAAGCAGCGAATGAAGAACGGCTCACAGAGAGAAAGAGCCTTCATCAGGGAGTCCAGAGACTGTTTGAACTGACTGCTCAGAGTCGACCCCTGCCTTCGAGAGTCGTTTGCCTGCTGCAGAAAGAGGGAGATATTGATATTTAAGTGATTGTTTATTGTCTACAGCTGAATAAGCTAAAGGCACTTTTCCACAGTTATACAGGAACCGTTCTGTATCTAAACTTTACTGTGACGGTACTGAAGCTTTTGATTTTCCAGTGTTTGTCAATTCTCTCCACAGTTTATGGTCAGTCGTCTCAAAACGGCGTCCACGGATTCAAACCGGTGGAAACAGTCGGATTCAAAACGGTTATTCTGTCAAAGCTGCTTTTGTTATTGCAGTCTTTTATTATTTATCATCTTTTTTCTTTATTTTTTTTTCTCTTCATTCGTTAACCGTGTGATGAAAATCTAACCCAGATAAGTTGTTAGTGATGTACTGGATCAAGTAAAGAAGTACAGTGTTAAAGTATAAATCATACCCGTATTGAGCTTCTGGGGGTAATGAGGACCCTGCTGTTGTTGTTTTTGGGCACTTGAGCACTCATCTCTCTATGAAAGATCAGCTTCAGCAGCTTACTGGAGGATTTCTGGATCAGGGTTATGATGTCCAAACTCAAAGCATCCCTGTTTTTCTCCAAGAAACCTAAAGAAATACACAAGACAAAAAATAACTGAAGTGGACCAAGTGTTTACAAGTACATTTTTCATGTACACAGTTATACAATCACAACCCGTAGTGAAATGAGCTCCTGAAATGTCTTTACGATACACCAATATAGTCAATCAATTAAAGACACAAGTAAAGGCTAAATCTAAGTACTGGCTAGAACTAAGTACTGTGGTCCTGTGTTCCAGTATTACTGCAGTTTCCTGGATTAGTCCTTCATTAAATTAATGCAGGAGCTGCTGAAGGAGTTTCACCCTCCAACAACAGCTGGAGGAACCGAGGAAGAACCTGGAACCGAACCTGTGTTCTCCTCACCAGCTCACACAGTATCAACTACTTTTACAAATAAAATAAAATCCTGATACTATTTACTGCTTTCTTCTTTGAACTTTTTCTAAGGTTCACTTTAGAAAAACACTTTATCACACACTTTATGGGATTAGTGTCAGTCTCAGATGCCTCCACCTAGCAGAACAATTCCTTTTAATAACTTTGCACACATCTGGTACATACTCAGTAAATTACAACCTCCTTAAGGGTGACTCCGCGAATACAACTTTAGAAACGGAACAACCTTTTACAATTACGGATTCATCTACAGAAACAGAACAACATGTAAACCCTCAGTACCTTTGCAGTCATAGAAGACGACCCCAGCAAAGTGTTTAATGCCGAACTGAATGCTGTGGCTGCTCCGGGATGGGACGTACAGTTTGCTTCTGCTGTGTACCTGGTTCATTTTGTTCAGCATAGTAGTGTCTGTGCCCTAAAAGAATAGAATACAAATGAAAAAATGTCAATCTTTGTATTAAGACAAGTGATATCAGTCTGAATTTTCACTTGAGGATAGTTAAACTGTAGTACCACAGTACAGTACACTACAACAAGAACATTGTGTGTGCAACCCCAAATCTGAAAAGCTGGGATGGTATGAAAAATGCAGATTAAAATTCAATTCAGTCATTTTTTACATTTTCTATCACTTGGCAAAAACAAGTTAAAGAACTAAAATTCAGGAATAAATGTATATTAACAAAATAAATGAAACAAAACATGAAATATCTTGGATTCATGCTGTGTGCAAGTTTCAGAATCACTGCTATTTTCAACACCATTACAACTTTTTCAGATTTTGGTGTATTGTTCCTCCAAATACATGTGTGTGATTTGTTGATAGCTTTTTTGATAGATTTGTGTGTGATAGCTACTATACTGTGGGAGCTCCCTCATAACTAATAAAGTGTGTATGTGTGTGTGTGTGTGTGCGTGTGTGTGTATAAATCTTGTCTGACAGCTGTCACTGGCCTTGGGGAAGTGGCTCTCCTCGTCTATCAGAGCCAGAACATTCAGAGGTTTCAGGGCCAGCAGGTCCAGCGTGCGCTGGTTGTCAGTGAAGCTGATGGCTTTCCATGTGATTCCTTCGTTCAGATACTCCTCCTGCTCCAGCTTAAAGATGTGCTCCACAAAGAACTGCTGCAGCTGCTCGTTAGCGTAGTTAATGCACAACTGCTCAAAACTGGACACAAAGACAACAGGGCGCATGATCACACCACAACACAAACGTGTCTTTGAATAGATTTTATATGAAACATATTTTAAACTATATATATTAGTGCATTAACTACAGTGTCACAGTTGAGTCGCCTAGTTGTTTGTTGACGTCATCACACATGCAGCGGAGCAACACAGGCGTTCAACTTTTATTTAAGTTCTCTGTAACATTAACAGTATGTTTAAGAGCACAACAGAAAGTGGGAACAGCTTAAGCCACTCAATGTGCTCTGGACTGGACGACTCCCTGCAGTGCTAGCGTTAGCCATGTTAGTTACTATACTTAAACACAGACTTGCAGGTTGTGATTAACAATTGGTTAAGTCCAGGAAAGCGTGTCAGCGTAAGCCAATCAGAGGCAGAGATTGGATTGTGTACACAAGCGAGCGCACAAAGGAAAAAAAAAAAACACGACTAGTCGACTTCTCTCAGGGCGCGTCCACTTCAACCTCGTCGACTAACTGGCTTTTCTGTTAATTGTGGTGGGTTGTGGGGGCTCAGTGGGTAGGATACTTGTCTCTGGACCAAGAGGACATGGGTTCGAATCCTACCTTCAGCACCACCACTGGGTCCCTGAGCAAGACCCTGAACCTTAACCCCTAGTTGCTCCATGGAGAGACTGCCCCCTGTAGTTAGGGAATGGAAGTCGCTTTGGATAAAAGCGTCTGATAAAATGCCGTTAATGAGTTTAATGCCCTAATATATATATATATTATATTTATATCTTACGTATTTTATATATTTGACAGTAAGGCATGTTCAAATGTCATACCTGTTCTTGCTAAAATTCTCAAAGCCAAAAATATCAAGCAGGCCGATGGATTTCGGAGTGTAGGAGGCATCAGTCCGGGGTTTATGGATGGCGCTGTTAATTTTCTCAAAAATCCATAAAAACAGTCTGCTGTAGATGGCCTGAAATGGAGTGCAAACATCATCATAAGGGTAAACTAAACATCATTTCATGCCATTTGACCACTCTCCATTTAAACACTCTCCATTTAAAAAGTAATGAAAACTATAATGGAGTAAATGGGAATGAACTGAGCACCTTGGCCAGAGCGTCTCTGCAGTCCAGCGCCTGCTCTAAACTGAGGGGTCTCGTCAGGCGCTCACGGTTGGCCAAGAAAGTACGATAAGTTAGACTTGTGTCCAGAGCTGTTTTATCAACCTGACGAAAAACAGAGAGATAAACAACAATTAATTACACATTAGAGTTCATACTTTTAAAGGAACAGACTGGCAAAAATACAAATTACATCATTTTTAACATGTGTTACATAATTAAAAAGAGTTAATATTATTTATTGGATTGTTTAATATTTATTGTCTACTACTGTTTGTTTAATGCTGTTTTTCTTGTTCTATGACTAAAATATTTGAAAATATACAATTATTATTATAATTACTACCAGTATTATTTACATTTTGGTTCAAAACAACAATAAAGAAGCTAATTTCGGATAGTAAATATGTCTTAGCCGAAGGACTATGGTAAGAGGAAAGCATTATACAATACCAACCTTGAAATGTAACTGTCAAACAGTAAAAGTTAAAAGATGACATTACAGGGAAATCCAGAAGGATGTATATGTGTTACCTCCAACAGTTTGGCAGCAGTTATGAAATGACCCGATGACAAAGCTTCACAGCTGTCCATGTTATTGATTGTGCCGGCTGAAAAATATCAAAAAGCTTCAAAGTCAAATGCTGGCCTTGAAAGGTTTTAGGCCACCTATGTTCACAAGAGGGTTTTTTTCTTTTTTACTTCAAACATACCACTGAAATGAAACATAATTTGAATACAGTTGACAAGAAGACTGAGTCTCTAAGTTTTGTTACATGCCATCTAAAATCCACGTTTTATTTACTAGTAGTCTCACGTTTAAATGTAATGTTGGTGGTTGGTTAGTGTGGTGGATAACATCACTGCTTCCAAAGGAGATTCTTAACTTGGGCAGCTCACCACACTACACCAATAAGAGTCCTTGGGTGAGACTCCCAACACTACATTCACTTACACTTGTGTTGTACAAAAACCATTATTCTCTTTGGATGGCAGAGTCTGCAGTCAGTGTAATTTTATTTTGTCTTCGTCTTACCCTCGAATGTGACGTTGCCCAAGTGCAGAATGGCAGCCAGTAAACTGAATATTTCCCAGGAGTCTTTCTCTGTGAAGGTGAGGACCTTGAGAGCCGTGCGGATTCGGCCGAACTCATCGGCATCATCTTGTCCATCACAGGTAATGCAGTTGCCCTGGGACAATCAGAAAGTGGCATTTAACCTCAGAAAGTATGAAACCCTAGCAATGCCTATATATTATTATTTAATTAGGTTTAACTCAAAAGCAAGTTTTTCTCTTACATACAAGAGTTCAGGCACATACACCACCAGTCACACCACAGTGCAGGTCTGACTCCTATTAACTGGTTGTTGGTGATACAGTGTCAAATTCTAGACAGTCCTTTAACTTTAAATGCACTCCTCACTGTTTCAGCTCTTAATAGCTCCTTAATAGTGTTGTCACGGTACCAAAACACGGTACCAACCCCAGTGAAAATCCATGGTTCTCGATACCAATTTCGGTACCAAAGCAAAACACAAAATCATGAATTGAACAAGCTATTTTTATTAATAACAAACAATAATTAAACAAACATGACTGAATAACTCACTCTTCTTAT
>JBBJLR010047927.1:0-11864 GCA_037577145.1 Brachypetersius gabonensis
TATGTATATGTATGTATATGTGTATATACACTTTGGTCAACGCTGTTGTTTTAAATGTGCTCTGGAAATACATTTGATTTGATCTGATTTTAACAAGACAAACTGGCGCGACAAATAATTGTTTAATTGAGGTGTTATCAACATAACTTTTTATACACCTCCACTAACATTTTGGCACATTTGACAGCGTCTGCCTGATTTTTTTCTCTCTCTCAGTTTCTCTGTGCCCTCTTTGCTCTTTCTCTCTCCGTCTCATCCACTTCATATTTTTATTTTATTTAGACTTTATTTTATATTATTACTGTCTCTGTGTCTCTTAAATAAACTCCTGTGATGATTTTTTTGATGAATGCATCACACAGGCCCAGGCACCAAAGCAAAAAGGGATAGTGTTTGAAAAGTTGATTGGGCCAGCACAGTGTCTATTGGGCCACCAATCTACGTGTCTTGTGGGCCAGTCACACCAATAAAAAATGAATAAATGGTGCCTGATACGCAAGATGGTCAGTCCGACCCTGGTGGGACCTACAATCCATGAGTAATCCTGCACTACTGTAACCTATTTGTAACATTGTTGATCCATGCTTTGTTAATATGCTACTACATAGTTATCAGACATGTATGTAAAATGTAGGTGTCTTGTTGAATTTTGAATACCACTCTTACAGTAGTCATATACTACAATAGACATATATTTCAGTAGTCATATACTACAGTAGTCATATGTTACAGTAGTCATATACTAATTTCTGCCTTCAAAAAACACTCGAGGCCCAAGTATTGTTTTTGGGTTGGACCATTGCCTATGTTATAAATTTACAAATTTGTACAGTTGTTTAGGACATATTGGAAACGTAAGCCACTCTACTCACTATTCTCATCCTCTGCGCTGTACAAGCAAGCAGGTCTACGTACTCCACCTACGCTACAGAAAAAAATCAAAGAGTGCTTTAGCAATTTGAAACCTTTGAGGTCTCATGGATGTGCGTCAAATAAAACAATGGGTAGGTTTGAGGAAGTGGCAAAAAAATTTAATAGTGCTGACAGAAACTGTTTATAATTCATGTGGTTCCTTTATTTGTCACGCATGTTCTTTGCAACTGTCATTTATGCCTCCAGGTTATATTTTGAGCAATTGTGTATATCCTGTATTGGCATACACTTTTCTGTCACTTTTCTGCTCTGTTTTTGCAGGAGAGAATTTGCAAACAGCACAACCTTGGCGTCTAGAACTGAATTGCTGAAATGCCCAGGAACACGTGGCTACAGAGGTGGCATTTCTGCATGCCATGTGGGCCTGACCGCCAAACGGCTCCATTGTTTTTGTGGGAGGGAGCCAGGCTGCCCATCTGTCAAATGCACAGCCTCAAATAATGGGTTGCAGCCAGCGGCTGTCAGCTTGACCCAAAATAACATTTGAGATTTTTCATTGCCCAGGTTCATTATGCAACCGTGTGGCTCGCGGGAGAAAGAAGCGGAAGGCCAGCGGCATCTGGAAACTGCACACCCGAGGTGTGTGAAAAACAGATTTAGCTCAAAAGTGACATTGTATAATAAGAGCTATTTAGTGCATGTCAATTCACATAAAGGCCAGGTATTGTTTATGTGCATATGATGCTAATTTAAGCTTTCCTTCTCCTTTACACAGTTTTTTTCTCAACCGAGGTGCCAAGGCTGTTCAGACTGCTTCTTAACAATTAAAGCTATGACTACTGTTGTCAACAAACACTAGAAGTCAGTAGTGGACGTCAAGCCAAATCTGTCCCCAAAACTATTGAATCAAACCACATCCAGCTCTTCATTAAGATGGTGCAGACTTCATTAAGATGGTCAGTAAGATTCAGGACAAGTCTGATTTACTGCAAACAATCAAAACTTCACGCAAATGCTTTGGGAGGCAACTTTACACAGTAAGGAATGGTTAGATTAGCTGGTCTTGGATTTGTTTTTCTGCTGACAATGATCTAATCAATGTATAAAAATGGGTTCACAAAAGGCAAAAACATAAAACACAGCAAAATAGTGATCCAATGAAAAGGCAGGGTAATCAGTAATGATGAAACAGTCAGAATCAATCAGAATCCAACCACAAGGCAAAAAACTCAATATGAAAAATACAGGGCAAAGACACTGTCAGACGTTAAAGAAAGATTGTTCAGTTTGTTAGTGAAAACATAGTTAATCAGGACCTGCCATTATCATCTTTCTGCAGATACCACAGCACACATTCAAAGGCCTTGTGGAGTCCACGCCGCCATGTGTCTTCAGGTGGTTTTAATGATATGACTGATTAAAGCAGAGCAGCTTGAACTACATTTCAAATATAATGGTTGACCTGTCCCTCATTTCTTCATGTTTTGCATACAAAGAGCCAAACTTTCTTGTATTTTAATGTAGTCTTGAAGAGCATTTCTCCAGGCTCTCTGAAGGACCAGTCCCTGAACCTGAACCCTTTCTGAGGAATGTTATTGTTTGTTAAGCCCGTGGGTGTAAATTTCATTTAACAGTAGGGGGGGACAATACATATAAAATTTCTCATGAGCAATTTTTGAAGGGGATAATACCATCAAATTGTACTTATAAATAAAAACAAGTATTTAAAAAAAGGTTTAAAATTGTATTTAAAATTAATAAAGACACATAAGAACAGAATATAAATTGATTATAAAAAAATACAGTGGGGTCAGTTCAGACAGTGCACATTTAGTAAATGCACAGCTAAACAATATGCTAACTGTGGCTGTTAATGTTAATGTTAAGTTTACATTATGCCAAGTTATCACAAATAAAACAATGCATGGCGTATTAGTTGCAGTTAGTTGCACTATGCAACAAGCTATTGTAAACAAGCTAACGTTAAATAGATAAATTATATTTTAATCATTTATATAGCAGATTCACGGAAAATTACATCGGTAATCAGCATTTTTGCCGCAACTAATTTATGAATGAGTCTGCATCAACTACATTAAAGACAATCGCTTTATTTAAAGTGAATAAAATATCCTACTTACTGACTCGTGTATGTACGGTAGAGTAGGTGAGATGAACTGGGAAAGCAGGCAATGGGCCAAACCACTGTGAGGAAGGGGAGGGGGAACAGGCAGTGGGCCAAACCACTGTGAGGAAGGGGAGGGGGAACTCAACTGTTTCTAAATGCATTTTTTGCTTTTGTTTTTTCTACTTACACAATTATTTGAGGTATATATATATATGTTTCACAATACAGAGTGCAATTTTTTAAATATTTTTTTTAAAAACGTCCCCTCGGGATTTACGCCCATGGTTAAGCCACACAGTGACCTACATATGAACCATCCAAGTTGAGCAAAGCACATTTAACTGAAGTCCTGAATCAGTGAAGAAACAGGAGCAGATGATTCCAGATGATCAGGCGGTTATCAGTATACTGGTGGTGCTGTAACAGCTTTATCTAGGTACCTTGTGTCTTTAGGCTGACTGTCACAATAAAACTTTTGTTCATATTTCTTTCATGTAATCTACTCAATATGCAAAGGATAGACAGGCTGTAAATAGTATTTTTTTTTACCCATATAGTGATTTAAAGCAAACTATAAAAAAGGGGTGGCTCAAGGCTTTTGCACAGCACCAGATAATACTTAAACATAAATAAACTAATTGATTGTGTGGACTGACCATTGTTGGGCTAGAATTCCCAGTAGCCACACAGCCCTCTCCTGGTCCGGAGATTCTGATCTGGTACAAACTCAGTCAACACAATATTCTCAACATATCATTTTAATCTAACCAGGTGTCTGGGAGAGCAGCTGAGGCATGAAAGCCAAAGACTGGTCTGAGGACGATCCTCAAAACCTTACATTTTATAGTCCGTCCAGAAACAAAGAGCATTCTGAGGTCAAGATACAGTAAATGCTGAGACCCTCTTACAGAAAACAGACACAATCATCCTAATCTCCATTTCTATGCCACTCAAGTGTTATCTTGAGATGTCTCAGCACATTGCTAAAAAAGATTACTTTTTCTGTAGTTGATACAAACTTGCTTACCACTACCTTAATGATTAACAACTACTCTTTGCTAGACTAATGGCAGGTATTAAATCATGCTAATGCTAAACATTTAATCCCACACCATGCTGTTGAATGCCTGTACATAACATCGGTACTACTTCCTCTACAACGGCTACAGATCCCTTTCAATTTCACAGTCTCCAAACCCAGAAAGGTCAAAGGGGCTCTGACCGCAATTCAGCAAACAAGAAGGGGGTGGGGGCAAGGTGAGCAGGAAGGAGACTCCTATGTGGTGGGTTCAAAAGGGTCAATCCCAGAGGTCACAAGGGAAATGAGGCTAACTTTTATCCTGTTACACATTACCTGTTTTGAAACAATGCCAGCAAACTTTTTTATTTATTTATTTATTTCCACTTCTTCTGCTGGTCAATCAGAAACATTGAGCTGTTCTTTACCAGAGAGCCATTGCAACTACCACAGGGAAAGAAAAGCACTTTTCTATCTCAAAAATACATGAAAATGGAAATTCATCCCTTCTTTCCTCACTGAACAACGTGACAGATGGACCAACCTACAGGTATATATATATATATATATATATATATGCAGCATTAAGGATTTACATATATTTCTATATAGTGTACCATAACACTGTACCATATATAGTCAAGCAGCCAAGATATATTTGAAGCACTTGTGTACCTTCAGATTTGCACTAATGAAACTAACAAATAAGCACTATGTGGCTGATAAGTGGGGCTTATTCTTCCAGCAAATAATATTAACTTACTTTGCATTGGTTTCTGATGTCCTGTAATGGATTTCTGCCCTTTGGAACAGAAGTCCCACAGGATTAATGTGGAATATATTTTGTCATACATGAACACACCACAGCACACAGTGTGAACAGCACAAAATACCTCCTCTGCATTTAACCCATTCACCAAGTGAAGCATTGGGCAGCCAGGTACACGGCGGCCGGGGAGCAGAGTGTAGGGACAGTACCTTGCTCAGGGTACCTCAGAGGTGCCACTAGCAGTCTTGGGATTCACAATATATTTATCTATGACTGTATGTACAGAAAAATAAAATGATTTAGACTTATGTATATAATTGAATATCCGATCCGAAACACGTTTTTTCTGCATTAGCATACGTTAGTATAAAAAAACTATTACATTATGCTCAGGCAGGAATTGTTTTAGTTTTGAAAACTCATTTGCTTACTTCCTTTTCTTTTCCCCTTCTCAAAAATAACATCTGTAGTGGATTTGGGAAAGAAAAGGGATGTGGAGGTAACTGCTTGTGTGAATGTTAGCGTCTGTTTGAAGGGAATATGTCAGTAACAGTAAAAGTTGCAGTAAATATAAATTTAATTTAGTGTTTAAAACGCTCTCCAAGGGGTTCGGCATCTCTAATGAGCTTTTGCACATAAACAATTTGGATTTTGTACAATGTAAACTAACTGAGTCATTATCTGCTTGGTTCCAATGCAAATCTAAGGGAGCAGAACTTGTCTGATTGATTACACCTTGGCTGAGGGTAAAGCTATGGCTTTGATTTTTCACTTAATCACTTTTACATCTTGAGACATCTGCCATTTTTTCTTTGCTGCACTGCAGGATTTGCTACCAGTATGTGCCTCGGTTTCACAGCTTGTTCAGGAAACCTGTGTAATTTCCTGACACTTGCACTGCACTTAATTACCAAACATCTTAGATGCAGAAACGTCCCACACAGTTGGGAAAAACTACTGATGTACAAACTGTAAAGTAAAAACAGAAAAAAAAAGATTGAATTACCCAAGTCTAGGTCTAAAAGACATTCGTTAAAGAATAGCAACTCGTACCCCCAAGACTCTTGTTAAACTTTCCTCCTGAAGTATTTTCAATTTGCTTTCATTATCTCAAGGCAACTGACATGGTGAGATGGCGGGTGTCTTGATACGGCATCATGATCACCTGAAATACAAAATGCTTAATTAACTTCGACTGTGAAACCAAGCCAGGAACAGATGTTCGAGAAAGTCTCCGTCTCTATTCTAATCTTTAATTACAAATCGGCGCACATCCTCCAAACTCCATCCATTCTGTGCTAATAAAGATTCACAGATTGGAAAGATGGGTCATAGTCATTTAAATTAAAAGTGACATGAAAATAACTCAAATTGAAAGAAGTAACTCGGGCAGAAATCTGATAAAGGTGGGAAATAGCACAAGGAAGCATACCTGCTGCAACCTAATGTGTCCTCAAACACCTGGATAAACAAAACTTGTTTTTCGTTTTGAAAATATAACTTCAACACCATATACATTCTTAATGTGCTGGTCATTTTATCGAAAATCCCTACCTAACACACCGCACCGGTTGATGCACAAAGGTCAGTTTATGACTGCAGAGAAGCTCCTGGTTGGATATTTCTGACCAAACAATAACCCATTACACCATACACCCATTACCACATGTTACCAATAGACTGTGTAGGTCAGCAGAAAACCTACAGTCCACAGTTGTATACCTGTGTGGCTCAATATGTACTGCATCTCAATTTTTTATATTTTGCTTAGAATCAACAATTTTATTTTTGTTAACCTGTGCAAATCCTTATCACTTGCTTTCAAGGCCAAAATGGACTTACACCCCCAAACAGAACAGCACTGATCAAACAACGTGTCACTTGTCGTCCTCTCAGCGCTTCAAGACCCAACTCTTCAAGGAGCTCCTCGGCGACTAACTATGTCTCGTATTCTACTGCTTACTTTAAAAAAGCTCTTTCTTTCTCTCCTCTTGACTTTTCTATGGCTTATGTTGGTCCGGTATTGTTTGGCAGGTGTTGGCTAATTATCATTTGATAGATGTTGTAAAGATGCACTGAATGTGCAGTATCTCGGTTAATAGTTGACATGGATTTAAGCTGTTTACAGGTTTAAGAAACAGTTGTGGACGACTTGAGCACTGATGTGCGTCGCTCTGGATAAGATCGTGAGCCAAATGCTGTGAATGTAAATGTCTTACCTTTGGCATATTGAGTAGACTACTTAAAAGAAATGGGAACAAATGTTTTACTGTGACAGGCTGCATAGTAGATTCAAGATTCAAGGTGCCTAGATATAGATGTCCCAACCACTCAGCATTCATTGAATTTTACATTTACTCCATTTAGCAGACGCTTTTAAATGAAGAGACTTTCATTCCCTACCTACAGGGGATGGTCCCCCTGGAGCAACTCGAGGTTAAGGAAGTTGCTCAGGAACCCAGTGGTGGTATGTTGAAGTTAGGGTTCGAACTCATGACCTTTTGGTCCAGAGGTAAGTTTACTACCCATCAGCACCACCAGTATACTGATCACCACCTGATCATCTGGAATCATACGCACCTGTTTCTTCACTGGTTCAGGACTTCAGTTAGATGTCCTTTGTTATGTTTGAATTTTTAATAAACTGGTCAGGTTCAGGGACTGGACTGAAATGAGAGTCTTTCAAAGTCCTTGAGGAAGCCTGGGGCCTCATTTATCAAGCGTGCGTAAGCACAGATCTGTGCGTAAAGGGTGAGTACGATTGCTTCTGCAAATTTATGAACTTCAACTGGGGCTTAGAAATGTGCGTAAATATACGCACGCCCCTAACCTCACGTACACACAACCCCTAGTGGCAGAATTACGAAGTTGCAAGATTCTGCCAGCAGTGTTGGATGCAATAATGTGTCTGGTCCCAAACTACCTTCAGTTTCTTTACACAAGTCTGGCACAAGTGGAAGTTAAGAGGGGATTCCATGCCATCATTGAGTTTCCTAATGTTATAGTGTTATAGGAGCAATAAACTGCATCCACATAGCGATAAAAGAACCATCCCAGGACGAATATGATTACGTGAATAGGAAGGGTTTGATTCCCAGCTTCTACTTCTGTAACAAGCGCACAATATCCGTCTCGGAAAAGTATATTTTCTTTGCGCACTTCTCCATGATTCCAGCAAGAAATGGTAACAATATCCACACGCTTATAGTACTTCTGAACAGCTGACATTCTGCACTTAGCAGCACACACTTACAACAAATACGGGACTCTCACAATGTCACTTTAAACAATGCCACTTTAAACCCTCACTGCATTCCACATTCTCCTCACTGCATCATTTTGCACTAGACATGCTATTAATACTGTAAATATGAAACTCTTTCAATACTTGTAAATACTAAACATTTGTTAATAGTATTATTTTCTTATTATTGTACCTGTTCTCCACTTTTTAATTTAAATATACAGTACACACACACACACACACACACATAAATATTTATATATATATGCATATTAAAAAAAAAATATTGGATAATGAAACTTGAAACGGTTCTTAAAGGCAGTGTTAAAACCATAAATGATTAATTGGGGGCGTTTCAGAATGCAAATTCTTTGGAGCGAACCGAAGCATAGTGTGGGATTTATCATTGCTGATGTGCGTAAGACCACCCAGCGAACGTCTGGTAAATGTTTGATAAATCTCACTTTTTCTGTTCTTACGCACATTCTAAATTTCACTTGTACGATAACATTTTGAATAATTTCTGCACACTCTTGGTAAATGAGGCCCCTGGAGAACTGATTCTCAAGACTATGATAAAAATGCAAGAAAGTCTGTCTCTTTATAAGCAAAATATGACAAAATGATGGGTGTGATCTCAATACTTTTGCACAGTACTGTGTAAGGTAGGTATTGCTGTTGTCTGGATGACATTGTTTTGTTGAAGCCACTTAACCAGATCTTTGTTTCATTACTGTCCCCTGGGCAATATTGCAAGGGCTTCCTTGAGTGAGACCTTTGACAAAAAGCCACTCTCAGCAAGTAGCAAGCAATTTTGTCATTGAACACATGTACAAAAAGTCTGCATCTGTGCAAAATTGCATTTTCAGATTCTGCTCTAAATTGTGTTTGCACACTTGACGCTTTGCCTTGCTTTCCAATTTGGCAATTTCAGTTATCAAACAAAGCCAGGTTCCTTCACACTTGAGGAAAGGTGTTGACTCAAACCCTGCAGATGAATTGTTTGGAGGACAACAGAAAAAACACTTGGGGGCACCTGCATGCTGATAACCTTGGGATATGCAAAATAACGCACGACTGGCATGGCAATCTCACTAATATCTTCGAGAGGCTGTTCCTGGTGGAGGAGTTGTTTAGTGGTGCAGAACAGCTCATGTTTGAGCCTCAGCTAGGCCATTTGCAGTCTGTGGCTCCATTCCCAAACCGCTTGGAGTTGAGCTGAGTGCTTTATTTTGTCTCCTGAGGCCTCATGAGATACTGTGTTAGAAAAGAGTCTGCAACTTATTTTATGTCACAGGAAATAGCTGTGATGTCAAAAATAAGCTATAATAATGCCAGGGTTTACAAAGGTTTCATTATTTTAGCATGTTTTTGAACCTATATGCTTCAGAGCAAAAGTTGAAGAAAAAAAAAAAAGTTAATGCAATAATTTACAGTGACATAATTTGGCAAACGCTTTAATTACATTTCTTGCACATTACAAAGTTTTTGCACACTGCCATTTTTCCACTTTATCTATTTCATAAACACAATGTTGTGATATCTTTCAAGATATTAAAGCACCCATTTCATTATTTTTCTGGATTCAAAACGCTGTAAATACTGATTAAATGGCACATTAACTCCCCCCCTCCATTCAGTCCATTTATACAAAATAATGAACAAACAAAGCAAAAGGGCAGCAACTGATGAGCGTTTAGGAGAGCAAACATCAGTTTTAGACTGGTTTACAATGTTTTATTTGGTGAAATCTAATTTTACTAAAAGGATAAAGGTTAAATGTGTTTTGATTACACACTTTAGAGGTAAATCTGTATCTGATTGAGAGAGTAGCAAGTAACAAGCATCAAATTACAACCAGGCATCAAGTAGTTAACTTGATGGACAACTGCAAAGCCAGAGGTGATGTTTTAACTGAGCCTTGCTGCTTTTCACTGATTGTGTGTTTATATTCTTTAGGGCTTGATATAGTTCAGTGATGGTTGACTGTAATGAGGCCTCATTTGTGACATGTTGTCAGTAGTAATTATCTGAACGTGTTAATTTGCATTGTTTTCAGTCTTATAATGGCCTGAATTGGGTAAGAAGAGTGAATTCTTTGACTTTCCGAAGCAGATGAGAAATGTGGCTATTATGTGAGTTAGGCAGCTCTTATCCAATAATTACTTGATGTCTCAGTGTTTCTGTTGAATATATATACGATGTAAAGAATGTGATCCAAAAAAGCCAACAATCCGTAGTTTTCTATTTAGTCTGTCTCAGACTGCTATTTTGAACAAGAAAATGCATAAATAGGAATATAAGTTGCACATGAGTCGCTTTTGACAGATGAAATGACACAATAACAGGTTCTCACAGATCCAAATATGTGCTCTGAATAAGCTTGCGCTCTCACTCGGGAAAAATAACTGCTGCCAACAATAAAGGGCGCCTCATGCATCTTTTATAAAGTGACAGAAAACACGACAACTTTAGTTCACAGCAGAAATGAGAACTTGAGTCTAAATCGAGTTCCATGTTGACGGACCATAGACTTGACTTAAGCCTCACAAAAGGTCAGCCTAAGAAAAGAAAACAGGCAAATATTTAATGAGAACCACCTATTTTAGTGCATTCAAGAGTGAGGTGCAAATGTCCAGGTTTGATATGTCTTCAGATAATGAGCTTTTCACTATAAAAAGTGTCTGATCGACAGAAGGAAGCTTGGCTAATTTAGCCCAGGGGGTAACTGGTTCACTGTTGTATAAACTACCATATCTACCCTTTTTTCTGTAATGATAGGTTTGTTTGCTTTTGTCCAATCTAGTGCATGCAGCCAAGAACAAGACTAATAACAAGACTGTACAATAAGATGTTGCAAGCAAGAATTGGAGTATGTGGTACGACAAATGCGCACCAGTTTTCAGTCTTCACTTAGCAAATCTGTACCTAATTTGAGCAACTTCATACTGGATATCTAACTAAAGGAAAACCTTAAAAAGAAAAAGAAAAATGACGTTTTAAAATATGGTTTCTGTTGGTCTTGTTTCTGCACAAATTAACCTGTTGGCCCTGTTTCTGCACAAATCAAAATTCAGTCATAGTAGGTCAGATCTCAGGGGCTTCTGTCATTGCGTGCCGTGCCCCCTCGACTTCATCCAAACCCGTTCTCCAGTCCAGAGAGCAGTGATCTGCCCTTGTGCCCCAGGGTAATCTTTTGGAGATCCCGTGCGATGCTGGGTTACAGTTACGAGTTCTGTCTGTTATGCTGTAAGGAAAACCCCCAGCTGAGTGAGATGCAGTTAAAAGCATCTCGCATTTCCAATCCATGTATCTGAGCAAGACCACTTTTTCTCACTTGACAGCCACAAAAACAAGAACAGAAACAGGTTGAACTCAGAAACTCACCATGAGTTAGTGACCAGTTAGCAGCGAGAAAGCAGACACGCCCATCATATTAGAATGTTTTTTGGTGTCAAATGATGCCTGTGGGTGACTAGACCTGTAATTTAATTTACGTTAAAAGTTAGTTTGAACATTCAGCACCATTTGGCAGTGGAGGGGGGGTAGTGCAGGGAGGGTTGGGGAGAGGGGCTGGGGGTATTGTAATGGTTCCAGCAAAGTGAAAAATGTTGAATTTGGGTGCATACCAATTCATTAATGTAGGTACTCATTAGAGTACATACTCACTTGATTTCTTATCAAGTTCTAAACTGTAATCTTTATCTTTATGTACAATAGTCTTACCATGTGTTACGTTCCGGGCTTTTGGCTCAGGGCTGATCTGTGTTTTAGATGAGTTATGGGAATATGAGGTGCAACTAGCTCAGAATCAGGACACGGAAAAACATAC
>JBBJLR010047937.1:0-11864 GCA_037577145.1 Brachypetersius gabonensis
CTGGGCCCCCCCCCCCCCCCCCCCCCCCACACACACACACACACACACACACACACACACACACCCCTTAAACTCCATAACCAGAGATATTGGGAAACAACCTCGCTGAAATGTCATCAGATCGTTTCGGAGTGACTTTGCCGAGCTGGCTAATCACCACATTGTAAATGACCTTGAAAGCACATACAAGCCGAGGTTCCATTAGCTGTTCCGGCTTTCTCATGTGTGGAGAGTGTGTCCTGGCCAGTGAAATGTCATCGTGATGACTGCGAGGCGGAATTTACCCACCTCGGCAGGATGGCATTTGAGCCTTTGTCGTTTTGCAGCTCTGAATCGAATGTGTGTGAGGTGGACTCTGCATTGTGGGTGATAACCTCAGGCTGGGGATCAGGACTGAGCTTAGCTATAATATAGCTCAGCCTTATCTTCTCTCATTGTCCACGGGTGTCTCTGTTACACCCTCCCACACACACACACACACCTCCACCACCACGACCTTCTTCCTATAGCCACCAAATGCACAGGCAGTGCATGTGTGTGCGTTTGTGGGTGTGAAGGTTCATACATTGCAGTCGCAGTATTATCTGTGATCACATCAAATTGTCTTGGGCTTCTCTAGAGCTCATGCTCACCAGCTTCGCATCTTTAAGCAGCATCCGGATATAGACTTAACGTGCTTTCTTAAAATAACACCCATCAATTTATTACTGGCCTCGCAATGGGATCACAACATTGTAATCGGACGGAAGCTTGTGGCCAGCAGATATCTTTCAAACTGCATGACCACATCATCACAGATATGCCTCAAACCTTGAGAACTTGTCACAATATGACAAAGTTTGGGCACAATGGTCAAATAGCATTTCTGACGCAGAGAACACCCTTCTGCATATTTGAATACACATTTGCTGTTAGAATATTGGTGTAAAAATAACACATTGGAAAAACTGTTCATATACAGTCATGGAAGAGAGACCGCATCACTTTTGTACATTGTGGGAGTGTGTCTGTGCAAAATGGTGTATTGTTTTACACTATTGAACACACTTGATTCAAAATTCCAAACATTAAAATATTTGGAGAAAATGTAAAACTAATACAGAGAAATCATTTACTATACCTTGGAAATGTTGAACTACACAAAACTCTTACACGGTTTAACTGCAACAGTTACAATAGTGATGTTGGGAGCAGAGTGTGTGCATGTGTGACTCTGTTTCACCCATCAGAAACTGAATCAGGAGTGAAGCTGCTGGAATACAGCACATAGAAAAGCTGCTCTACAGACACTACAGCACTCATAGAATCTAATTTTTTACACAGCTCACACTGCAATAGCTCATAACAAAATAGCAACCTGTGCATTTTACACACACACTCACACACACACTGCCGCAAATTGTATAAAAATTGAACAGAAAAGGAGTGAAAAGTGGTCTATTATTTTCAATGGCTGTATATACAGTTCTTTATATATAATATTGTTATTTTGTACAGTTTTAATTGGTTATGCTGCTTCTGTTTCTTATATTATTCTGTCCACTTTGCTGTTGCGACAATGCAAATTTCCCAGCTGCAGCACTAATAAACAGTTATTTTATCTTGTCTTGCGTTAAAAACTATATGCCCTGCTCAAAAACTAAATTTTTTCCAGGATGTTAAAAGTGTGCACTAAAATGTCATTTTTAATGTTGTTCCATGAATAAGATGAATAAACATATTTCATGTAGAAAATCAATTAAACATGTCATTTGGACCCTGCCCAGCCATGGATTCCATTGATTTTCATGCAAGATTTTAGGCCAAATCTTCAACTTAGAAAAATTTCAAGAACTGTTCAGCTAAGAGTTTTTGAACTCAGGAATAATTTCGCATTAGACTTGAAGATGCATCTAAATAACTAATAATATCCTACCTGTTTACAGAACAACTGAACTGGGCTGAAATGTTATTAAGTGTTATAAATACAACAAGAATATTATTTCACTTTAAATCAACTGGTTTCATGCTGATTAAATTCCAACAGTGGCTCAATTTATTGAAAGGTATTTACATACACATTCATGTCAGATGTGCAATATTCTTTGTTTGGGAAGCTTATCTTTCACTCTATCCGTCACTTTTCAAAATAATGTTTGCAGTTTGTAGGCTTAATGCAGTATTTCTACATTTCAATCAATTCTATGAATTATTCATTTTTCTACTCTCAACGCTTGAAGCCAGAGTGGTTTCACACCTAAAATCCATTATAGAGGTCTTTCTGACCTTATATTTTCTCAAGAGATAAAAACTATTTCCAGCAAATTTTCCTACCAGAAAATTACAGATGTATTTCTATGCACTTTATGCACAATTTGTTGTCTGTATTTTTTATACACAAACAATTTCCAATGTTTTGGCGCTTTGAAGATGGAGCTCTTACTTATTTATTTTGTAGAACAACTAGTCTAGGATATGGGGGAATTATGCGATAGAGAGAGTGGTCAAATTATTAATTCCCTCCACTTTCCAGCAGAAATCGTTTCTCTGGTGCTTTTTGGATCCCCTGAACAATACCTCATATAAAAGCTTGCGCTAAGACACGGGAAAAATCTCTTTTAAATGAGGGCATCCATTTTCAGCCCAAAGCCATTTTGAGCCTCTGCTTGATTTTTTTTTTTTCTTTTCCTGAGCCTCCATCCATCGGCGTTTCGTCCTCTAAGCTCCCCGCCACCTCATCAGCAACTCCGGTGCCCATTAATCCGTGTTAAACACGTCCAAGGCCGCAGACTGTCAAGCCCTGCCCGTGTTCACATTTGACTTATGGTGACCAAGAAACAGCACAACAACACGCACTCTTAATTAAACCAGTCTGAAGTATGCCTGCAAAGATATTGTCATTGCACCATTAATTCCCTCTGTACTAATTAGAATAAGGCATAAATGAATCCATGGGCAATCTATTTTTTGAATAGTTCGCCAATGGCGACAAAATGCTCAGCTTTAATTATGACCGAGTATTCACTGATCGTGTGCATCACTGCAACATTTTTAATTGAACGAACAAGGTAGTCATATCAACAAAGACTGTGCATGACGTTTATGGGCTCCAACAACAAATCTTTTCCATGTTCCAGTATTCAGTAATTTGGCATATCTCAATATTAAGGTACAGCGGGTCCTCGAGTTACACCACAGATCCGCTCCTTCGACAGTAATGTAACCCAAATTTTGGTGTAAGTCGAAACACACCCTAGCAGAAGTCACTTACTGATCATAGCACAGTTGTAAAATCGTAAAAACACAACTGAGCCACAGAAAAATGAAAAGGAAAATTCCCTCACTCGCCTCGTTACTGCAAATTCTTCCACCACGCGCAAACAAACTAGTTCACCCACGTAGTCCGTAAGTACGAGGCTAGTGGTGTGAATTGAGTTTTAGTTGGAGTGAGCATTGTAAACTCAAAACATTGTATGTCGAGACTGTCGTAACCCACGGACCCCCATTGCACACACTTTGAGCCAAACAAGACGCAGAGCAGCAATGATTTAACAAGCTCCTGGTATGCTGCCATGAGATGTGGGGGTTCCATCCTCCCTCTGTCCCTTTGTCCTCTTCTCCTCTATATGCTCCTATACTCACCGACTTTCTTCTCCTTGTTCTCAAGAGTTCCTTTGACTCATTCATCTATCATTTAAACCAAGAACTTGCCTGTTCCCATCAATCAAATGTGGCCATATGAACTATCCCCCAACCTGAAACATTTCCACCAAGTCTCTGGAATGTAGAAGTTTCCTTCTTGGGCGAGATAGAGCAGCTTCCCAAAGGCAGTAGGAAAAAAACTTAATCGAGCCAGAATCCATAGATCAGGTACATCCAAAATTCATAAACCAGCTGTCGGCACTATAAGTAATTATCATGATCAACTGTTGCAAGGTTGTACAAGTTTTCGTAGGCAGAAATATGTTATTGATTAATGTGTAAAATATGGTGGCAAAAGTTTGTTTATGTGCATTATCACAAATCTAATTCAATGTTGTGCATTATCACAAATCTAATGCATCGTTCTTTACAGGAATTTAATAAAAATGAAATGGAAAAAAAAAAAAAAAAATACATAAGAATACACTAAAAGAAGATTGAAAGTAAAAAGAAAGTCCCAAAATATTGTTTGCATCCAGCAGATGTTGAATGGAATTGAGTATCCAAGCCTACAGCAGTGTGTGGGCTGAGAAGGAATAGGTCAGTTGCTGTATGTATTATCATGTATGGCCAGGCTACTCTGGATGCAAGCCTTTGCTTCACTCTAAGGTATGCCTTTCACTTGTCCCATGAAAAGTGTCTTCCCACTGATATTTATAGCAAAACAGGCCCAAGGAGTGCCAAGGCACAAAGGCCATCATCTTTCATAAAGCTGGGCCTTTTAGAGCAAATGAGTTTTATGAGCACTGAATTCAAAAACACGAAAGCCATTATTTTATTGGGGCATATTTAGCAAAGGGTTGGAAGGAGACACATGCTTTGTCAGGACTTTTGTGACTGCAAGTTTGTAAACAGCTGCTTTATGAGATGATGGGTTCAAATAGGCCTCCATTAGGCCTTCTCTATAAAGAAACAGCCATTCAGCCGAACATCAGTGATTGATGCCTCAACGTGACTTATAATTTGTTCAGAAATATCATGCCTCTTTAGCATCTGACAGATAAATATGGACTTTCTTGTTGACCTGTTTTGCTCCTCACCTTGTTGATGTACAGTGTACAGACACTAGCTCTTCTTTTTTCTGAACAGTGGACTGTTCTGGATGTAGGTGAAAACCCCAGCAGCACCTGTACCTGATACATACATGCCAGCACCACACACTTTACCATGCCACTGCCATATCAGTGTCACTTCTGAGAATGCTCCACCACCTGGTTAACATCTGGTCATCAGTAGTGCTGTGAATGAATGGGGTAGGGGGCAACTGATGAATCTTGACAACGGATACAGTCTGTAATCCCAAAGGGACTTACCTTAATGGTCCACTGTGTTGGAGTTTCTAGCTGGCGGCCTGGTGGTTAGGCAGTTGACTCTTTATTGGAAGGTCATAGGTTTGAATCACAGGACTGCCAGAAGCACCACTGAGGTATCCTTAAGTAAGGTAGCGGTGTTTAGCTGGTGGCCTGATGGTTAGGCAGTTGACCCTTTGACTGGAAATTCATAGGTTTGAATCCCAGGACTGCCAGGAGCACCACTGAGCTACCCTTGAGTAAGGTAGGGATTCTAGCTAGTAGCCTGGTGGTTATTGAATTGCCCCAGTGATTAGAAGGCTGTGGGTTTGAATCCCAGCTCTGTCAGAGGCACCACTGAGGTACACTTGAGCAAGGTGCTGTTCCCACAGACTGCGACCTGGACACCTGGCTGCCCACTGCTTCACTTGGTCAGTGGGCTAAATGCTGAAAACAATTTCACACTGTTTTTCGCTTTTTTCACTTTAATAAACTGGACAAGTTTTTATAGCAGTGTATATAAAACACAGGTCATCCTATGAAAGTTCAAGAGTAAAAGCGAATGTAAATATTCTGTTGGCAACAATTGAGTATAAGTTAATCGTATGTTTATCTGCTGTTGGGAAGAATTTGCACATCCCAGAAAAAAAATGGATCACAACATCAGTGGCGTCATTCAGGCATGGCTTTGTAGTAAAGGTTTCTATTATAGTGCATTGAGATGTGGGAATACATTACACGTGGGGATGAGAAAGTGCTGACAGGAAACTTTGATGCAGGATGTGGCTCACACAGACATCCACAAACAAAGGAAGGCTTCTCTGTTTTATTTTTTTATACTCAAAGAAAAAAATCTTTTGACTCCTGATGATCAATGTTAGGTTTAGATTTAAGCTTTGAAAATGTCTATGACATATAATACATACAGAACATGTTTTTTCATTGCTATCATGACCAAAACAGAGAGCCCCATGTCTTTTAAATATTTTTTTTTTTTTATTGCATTTGTTTAGAATTTCTAAATTTCTCTTTAATTTATGTAAATTATTTGATAACTTTATTTGTTATGGGGCTCATTAACCCTTATGGGGCTAATTTCACTACATGTTGTTCTTGAGTTTGCATGTGTGTATAAGTTTGTATGTGATAAAAGAATTTTGAAAATCTTGACAATGCTATGATTATAGCCTATAGAAAACATAAACTGATTAAAAGATTGTCCTTCTCCTGTATAGTTAATACATGTAGTAATATTATGTCCCACATACTGTATCTCTCCCAATTTGATTATATTTAATGTGTATATATATATATAATGCACATATAATGCAGATCACCTGTGAACTGCAGATACCCTCCAAATTTGTTTACTTTTGTGACATCCAGTTCTCGTTGGACAAGGCCTGGGTGTCACAGCTTTTTTTTTTTGTGGCAATGTATAATTTTTCATGCATTTTAGTGCTAAATTATTAAGAAAAATATAATTTACTAATTTTGTAACATAAATATGAATGTAAATTCAGTAACATTTCCATATAAAATTAACTATATATGTTTTGATACAGTCCAGAGAACCCAAAAGCACATCTTGGCATGGTGAAATACCACTGTACTCAGAGGTGGGAGCCAATCAGAGAACGCTATTCAATTCTCCTTGCTGCTGATTGGCTGCTGCTCTTTGACACAGTTACAGTCCAGAATTTCCACCAGGAGTACCTAAGGGTTCTAAATTTTTTCGCTTTGTTCTTCCAAATGCCCTGTATTTTAATTACTGTAATTTACATTAATTTATTACTGCATTTATCTACTTAATCCAAAGAAAACGCGCCTGCATTAATTACAGCACCGTCTATATTGGGGTTATATAGGTATTGTACAAGGTATTACGCTGAGTTTAAAGTGAAATGAAAGTGTTTTGGGAGCAAATTTTGGGTTTACATAACCAACATCATAAGCGGGAGTTTCTGTATATATTTACGCATGATGTGTGTGTGTGTGTGTGTGTGTGTGTGTGTGTGTGTGTGTGTGTGTGTGTGTATATATATATATATATATTAGGGCTGGGAAAGTTAACACATTATTGTCGCATTAACGCATTATTTACTTAACGCTGGAAATTATTTTATGGCGTGTTAATGCAGATTTTTAAAAATCCTTTTATTTTGCAAGTTTGGTACTTCCACGGAAGTAATGTAAGCACTGATCTATTTATTATGGACAAAAGTAATGAGATGTCTGACCCCCGCGAAAACCACGTACAGCGCTCTCATTACTTTTGTCCATATAAGACGCCTGACTACACCAAATATGGCTTTAATAACACTGCATTCAGATACATAGATTGGTTTTGGCACCCGTTTCAATAACAAGAAATATACAATGTGAATGCACTGCAGTGGCAAATAGCTTTGTTTTTCTTTTTGATTTTATTACATTAATATTTAAGTTGAGATTTACATAAATATTTGAACTGCAGCTGTGTGCCTGTGTTAAAGGGAACACTGCTGTTAAAAAAAAGCCCCTTATTTGTTTAAAGTGTTATTCCACTTTTGTTCATATAGCAGTACTTTAAAAAGAAAAGTGCGCAATTCATTCATTTTGAATTAATTATTTAATTTCACATATAACATTGTGATTAATTGCTGAAAACCATGTGATTAATCGCAATTAAAATTGTAATCGTAGCCGAGCATTAATAAACAGTATATATATATATATATATATATATATATATAGCAATATATAGCAATATTTCTCTGGTAGTGCCATTTGTACTCAGTTTAACAGAACAATACTATGAGTGTCCATAACTGTTCACTGCTTATCTTTACTTCTTTCCTTAAGTGAAAGGAAAGGTTTGGTGTGTATGTGTGTGTATGTGTGTGTATGTGTGTGTATGTGTGTGTGTGTGCGCATGTGTGAGTGTGTGTTTGTTTGTGTTTTTTGAAAATAAATCTGCTCAAATCAAACATATTTGTCCACTCCAATGTTGATATATCTGGTCTTTTTCTACACATATAAAATTCTATGTATTCCAATGACTTTTATGAAATAAAATCTTTCATTGACAAAAATCTTTGTTATTTTTAGAAGTAATGGACTTTCATGTAATGTAATTAACATACTTTCACATACAAGGGCTGTTTCTACTGGTCTATTCATCATGAAATATTCGTACTTTGTAAAGGACGGGTGAAATAACAGGGAGCGTTAGACTAAGATCTATCAGATTTGTTTTCTTTTATATGATTTCTAAGATGTTTTCACTGAACAATGAATGTTTTTTTTCTTGCAGTGTGGGTGCATTATGTTTCTCATCCAGTCTGCATCATTGCTTTTGCCACAAAAAATCCGACTGAAGTGCGATGCTGACAATAACACCCCGCAGGCTGTGGCATAACATCATAATATCGTAATAATCATAATAATTACAGTAGCATGAGGGGTTGTGCACTGTGGCCTACGCAACACATTGTGATTGCAATCGTGCATTGGCTCAACAGACCCTACCGCAACACGCACACATACACACTCAGACAGCCCCCCCATCCATGAGCAGCTTTGCATAATGGGTGTTTTCTGTCTCGTGGGTTTGCTGCCATGCAGGATATCATGTTTGACTGTAACCATCGGCACCACATGTGCAATAAAGCCATCTTATTACCCTCTGTGCAAATCCACGACTTAATTAATTCAAAAGTCACTCCTCTGTGTCCTCACACACATACACACCTTGCTTAATTAATTGCAAAAACTCCCTCTTGGTGCAACTGTGTGCTTGACTGCTCTGGAAGTTGTATCTTCGGCAACTAGCCGCCACACTGAGTTAAAGGGCCCATATCTTGGAAAAACAAATCGTCCTTGCTTTTTATTCAAATTAAAGAGTGGGGCGTACGTTTGAAGATGCACTGTTCACTCTCCGGCCCTCATACAGAATCCAGGCTGTTTTGAATTCACTGTTCTTGTGATGTCACAAAACCTGACACATTTACATTTCATTCTCTCAGTTAAGCCCACAGTTTGCCCTATTCACACTTAAGTGATGGGGTGCAAGACATTGTGGCCAAGTGGAAAAGAGCACCAATACATTTTATTAATCAGTCTTAAAGGCATAATAACAAAGGAAAATTAATTGCAGAGTCACCTTGAGATCAGGAGAGTTTGCAAAACAGTGATTTAATAGGGATTTTTATTTTAAATTCTTGTCTAATGGCTTTGGTTTTATTGTTAAAAGAGTCCATAAACATATACTATAATTTGCAGGCATCTGATGTTCTGTATCTCTCTGCTTCCTAGTTAGTTCAGAAATTGTACTAAACAGAAATGTTATTTTTGCTAGGTTCAGTGAGCGATGATAGATAGACAACGTGTGTCACAGTAAGTGATTTCCTGTAGTGTCTCCTTCCAGGCAGAGTGGGAAGATTCCAGCTTGGTTAATCACCATTTACACTCTAATTTTTAAACGTTCAGCTTTAGGGCATGTGTTTGATCTTTGTACCGAGGAGCAGGCCTTTTTCTGTCAAATTCTTTTACGTCTCAGAGTTGTGACATTATCTAATGAGGATCGAAGAGAGTTCTCTAAGCCCTCCGTTAGGTTTTCTAAGCCTGCTGGACCAGATGGAGAGACATATGGGGTTTGATAAGTCTGGGAGGTTTTCAATAAATTTTATTATAGATGTTATTCTGCAGCTAATACTAATGAGAGGGGGTGTACTTACAAGATGAAACTCAGTTTAACATGGTTAAGAAGAAATTCATTTTTAATGAGTGATCTGAGACTACTGTGGTCAGTGGAAGAATAGCTATCTATTTTAACAGCAAGGGTCAGGATTAAATCAAGAGTGTGACTGCAGAAATTATTATTCATCACAGTGAGCTGCTAAGTTTGCTAGGAAACAAATAAATTCTTGTATGAACTCTTTATAAGGCCCCGGTGGCCTGTAGACAGTAATTAGAGGGAAATAGGTCTTATTTGTAGCTCCAGTATTTCTATCAAGAAAAAAAATTAGTTACCACTTAGTCTGTGGGTGTAGCCTCATTTAGTGCAACAGACTCATCAGGTCTAATCCACATCTCTGTAAGACATGAGGCACGAAAGTTCTGAGCAGTGATCGTTTTATTTATAAAAACGTCTTTAAAAGCAAGTATGTTGAGTAATCTCAGCGTTAGATGTATGGTGCTGTTTTTGCTGGTTGTTTGAGAAAGATTGATGAAATAATTAGAACACATTTTCTGGATTTTCTACTTTTCCATTTGGACCTAGGTGATGACTCAAGGCAGCTTGCAGACAGTAGGTTTAGCCAGACTGGCCTCTGGCCTCTAGTCTAGGTAACTGCATTGCCGGTCTATGGGCTATACTGTAAGAAATGAAAGCAGCATCCTCCCACGAGGGATGGCTACCATCTTAAGCCAAAGCTTGTCCTCAAACATGGACCAACTGTCATTAAAACCCAGATTGTTTTCACTTGGACATCCAGCAATTCAGTACCCAAATCTTGCTGTAGAGCCATGGGATGGGGCCAAAGCATATTACAGCATTGAACATCATCTGAGCTAATTTGCACACCTCTTTAACGTTACTCTTAGTAACCTCTGACTGTCGCAGATGGATGTCTAGCCCCTACATGAATCACTAACAGTTTCAGCTTCACTGTTATGTCCGACACCCTGGCCCCAAAAAGGAGTAGCTAATTGTCAAATCGCCAATAACAAGTGCACTTTTAACAGGCCTCTCAGTGGATGCCAGCCTAAACGTGAATAGGAAGAGGAGAGTGGTCCTAGCGTGGGGCAGCTCTCACATGAGGGAGAGCTTTTCGTTATTCCACCAAATCATCATCTAATCGCCCTGCTGCAGAGACTCTACAGCCAGAATTGAGGGCATGCTATCTCCCCCTAAGGCACCCAGAGTTGCTAGCAACGAGCCTGACTCTCAAAACTAACGGACACTTCATACAAATAAAATCTCCACTATTACTGGAGACAGAGAAACATGCAAAGAGCTCAGCACCCTCCATACATATTCTGCTCATCAGTCAAACCTTTTTGACTCTGTGATTTGGTGATGCTATTGTCAGATGAGAGCAGTTCAACAAAATTTCAGGTTAACTCATTCGAATTTCACTAAAATAATCACTGTGATTAGAAGCGAGTAAAAATGCTTCCTTAAAACTGTAAAAACTGTTTTCAATTAAAATGTACCCAGACAGTGTGCGCACTTAATATTAGAGACGCCAAACAGGGTTCTTTGGTGTGACAGAAGAACCACCTTTTATAGTTTCAAACAAGAAGTGTATTTTGATTTTGAAGACCCACATAATGTAAAGTTTCTTTACTTATTACGGCGGAGAGAAAATGAACAACTAGACTTATCATATGGTCTCATGTTCTTATTTCTTCTGAAAAGGGAAAATCACATGTAAACACCTGTACAAGTTCTGATTTTCAGCATTTATGGTGTTTTTCGGAGCAAACACTATGGAGCGAACCTGAAATATCTGCGCTGCTTAAAGACACACTAATGTGCGAACAGGGTTTATTTCATAAAGCTTCAACTTCCCTGCAGGTCTGCAGACTCATAGCTTTAATTACCGATGGATAGAGTTGATCAGTGTCACTTCGACAAACATCCAGCAGAGCAGGGTCACCTGTTTAGAGCTCCCTCCTATATCTGCCTCTCAGAGAAAGAGAGAGAGAGAGAGAGAGAGAGAGAGAGAGCGAGAGAGAGCAAGAGAGAGAAAGAGAGAGAGAGAGAAAGAGAGAGAAAGAGAGAGCAAGGGAAAGAGAGGAGGATGGAGAGAGAGAGAGAGAGAGAGAGAGAGGAGAGAGGAAAGTGAGAGAGAATGAGAGAGAGAGAGAGAGAGAGAGAGAGAGAGAGAGAGAGAGAGAGAGAACGAG
>JBBJLR010047975.1:0-28785 GCA_037577145.1 Brachypetersius gabonensis
ATAAATCTTGACATTTTTGTTTTGATTTATGATGGGTCATAAATCTTTTTTGACAGAAGGTGCATGCTATAACTACTAACCCATATTTGATGGTCCTGAAGAGAGCCGCTACATTGTCTACAATTCAACAGGTACTGATTTGTGGGGAATGTTTTAAAGAAAAACTACAATTAATCATGCAATCTTTGTAGTGTGAACTAGTATGGCAACCAACTTAACACTTCCTTACTCGGCATTTCCTTGAACAGCAATTAGAGACGATGAATATAATTTGACAGGGAAGATGATTGCCATGTCCATTGTACATGGTGGACCTGGCCCAAATTTTCTCTCGAAGGATCTGCTCAACCAATTTCAGCTATTGCTCTAATGTTGTATCCCTGTAAGACCAGAAAAAGTCTTAAAATGTAAAATAGTTGTAAGACCTGGACTAGGGTATGAAGTGGAGTTCCAACCAAGAGCTACTGAACAGCTCAATCCAGATCACAACTCAAGGTTTTCACCCAGACCAGTGAGGACAAGATCAAGATCACCTGAGTATTAGAGACAGGATATATATATATACACTTATATATATACACCGAAGGAAGTATATATATATATATATATACTTCCTTCGGTCTTCACAGTGGTGCGAAGTATACTAAGCTCTGCCTAGTTTCCGAGCCTTGCTTTATGATTAATGCTATTGTTATTCGACCCGTTTCTGCTTCTTGGATTTCCCCTTTGGATTTACGGACTTACTTTGTTTGCCCATTGGATTTCTGGTTTTTGGACCTTTTTGCTCTGGACTCTGGTTTTCCCCTTTTTTTTGCCTTCGGATTCTGTTTGAAATAAACTTTGTGGTTCTGCAATTGGATTCCTTCTGGTATTCATTACAATAGTTATTTTCTTCTGCTGTTCTGCCCCTTTTTAACATCTCTATAATATAACAATAAAATGGCTTGTCAGTTCAATTGATTTGTCAGAATGGGAAATATAACATGAATCATCAATAGTCTGAAAATTATATACTTTATAGTTCAATTAATATGAATATGAAGTAATATGAAGTAATATGAACTTCAATAGTTGCATTTCTACATTGTCTCCAGTTTTATAACGCATACTACTACTCTGCGTGTCCACTCTGAATATACTGTATATGCATGCTCAGTTTCTTTTACTCATTTTTCCTTTCAAAGTGATTTTGTGTTTTCTAAATTGAAAACTGTGAGATAAAGGCTGTTGTGCAGATTCTAAAACCTTGTTAGTTTCATTGGTGATTTGAAGCCTTAAAATGTGAAGGGCAGCATGGTGGTGCAGTGGTTAGCATTGTCGTCCCACACCAAGAGGCTCAAACCTGTAACGGTTACCTCGCTTTCTCCCCGTCGTACGCGCTCGTCTTCTCCTGAGTTTTGACGTCCGTGTGTTTGTTTACGTTTTCCATGTCTCGTTTTCCCTCGTGTTCCACCCATGTGCTCCCTTTGTTTACGTCCATGTTTTCCCGTGTCGTTTCCTCCGTGCTCCCTCCCCCTTGGTCCCTCCGTAGTCCACTGTTATGATTTGTATCGCGTCCCGGTTCCCATTAGTTACACCTGTCCTTCGTTTGTCCCCCTTTTTAAACCCCAGCCGGTCCTTCGTACGTTGTGTCTGTGTTTGTCTTTTCCCTTGGTGTTTGGTTGCTTGTAAAAGAATTCTAGAGTATATTTTCCTTGAAGTTTGTGAACGTTTAACCGTGCCCTGTGTTTTCTGTCTACAGGTCCGTGTTCCTCCATTTTGACTTTTCAGTTCCGCGTTCGTCCAACGCGCGATTCCTGTTCTTCGTGTTCAGCTCGTCTAGCTGCACAAGAGGGTTGAGTTGTCTGCTCCTGAGTTTTCTTTTCTTTATTCGTTTGAGGAGCACGGACTGTAGGTTGTTGTGTTTATCTGTGTTTTGGTGTTTCCCTGTTGTGTTTTGGTTATCGTTTTCATGTTTACTGTTGCTGTGTTTCCTTTCTGTTGTTTCCCTATGTTGCCCCTGAGTCAGGGATAGTTGTGTTTTTGTTGATTCTCATTAAATCGTATTCATAACCGTACTGTGGCGTCCGCACCATTCCCTTCCCAGAACCACACCGTGACAAAACCTCATGGATGTCGTGTTCTCTGTGCTGTTCGCTCCATGCCTGTGTGGGTCCTCTCCAAGTGCCCCAGTTTCCTCCCACAGTTCAAAAACATGCAGAATAGGTTACTTTAGGTGTGAATGTGACTGAGGTTGCTGCTGTGCCGGCAACTGAAAAAGTGAATGTCCCATAGAACCTATGTAAAGTGGCAGCTAAAACAATTTGAGCATTACTGTTGTAAATAACTACATATTTTGTAAAACACATAGTACCAACAAAATTGAATGAAATATTTCAGACAAACAGCAGAGACTGTAATCTACTGTATCTTTTATTGTTTTTAGAGACCAGAAATGCAAATAAACCCAGCTCATCATCTATAGGAAGCTGAGTAGGAACCTTGGAGTTCCCATCTTCATTCTCTGGATTCCCCAGTGATGAACTTCCACATACTGCTCTGGAGAGAGGCTTCCCAGACTCTCCTCTAACCCTAGGTAGGCCAAACAAAGCCGGGCATACAGGTTGGTCCTGCTCAAATTGGGCTGGCAGAAGTGGAAAGTGGCACTGGGCTCCATGATGGCTGGAAATAAAACAATTAAATACATTTCCTAGACTAAAGGCTGTTCAGTTCAGATTTAATATAAATTTATGAAAGTTTTAATTGTGTCTTACCTAAGAAATAGGCTATACTAAATTTCAGCCATATTCTTCAGGGTGATGTAGTTCTCTACCGCTGATTCCCATTGTAGAGGCGGTGTCAAACCACCTTGTCCCTCCAGTTCATCAAAGTGAATTTGCTGGTCATCATCCACATCAGGAGCTGCTGGTGCTGGCACAAGGCTTTGAAGCTGGCTCAGGGTTTGTGTAGACGCTGGGAATCCACAATTCCTCCCATTAAATCTGGGAGCAAATACAGAAAAGCAGCCAGGTTGACAGTCTCAAGAAAGGTTAGTTGTCTTTCACATAAGTAAAATTTTTGTCCTTCCAAGCATTTCCAGATTTTTTCACAAGACAAGAATTAACTGCCTTATTTAAACCCCTTTTGCAGCTTACATCTCTGTCGTTCATTTTATATTCATGTTCGTTCCATACTGGGTGTTGGTTTACATGCCTATGCCTGGACTCTGCACTAAAGTACCCCAGTTAAAGTACCCCAGTTTTCAGAAAAGCTCATTCAGGGGATCTCACTACACAATCCGTTAGCTACTACTTTAATAATCAGGCTGTGAAAAACTCAGGTCACTGTAAACAGCCTGTAGGCTTTGGGAGTATCCTAAAGAGGTATGCTCAGGGAACGGGTCTTTCGCCATATTATAAACAAAAATGTTTCAACCAATTAGCGAGGGTTTTGCGAATTTGTGCATTGCGACAAGGCATGCACACAGGAAGAATCATACAGTCTGTTGCTGAGAGCAGATTGTTCTGGTTCCTGTGACAATGACGGGACATGCGTTCAAAGTGACATCAAATTGCTGATAGCACCTTTAAACATATTACTGCAATATCCATGATTTCACCATGAATGATCAATTTAATGTAATAAAGGTTTTTCTAATTCCTTGATTAATTAATTATTTGCAATTCTCACCTGTGAGGCAAATAGTACATTGCCATTTAGGCTGCCGAACAGAACGAATAATGTGAGTGTTCCAGAAATGCTTGTATTCGTCCAGTTCTTTCTGCAGGACACCCAGAAAGTATCACAGAAGTATCACAGCAACCTTGTGTGTTCGTCGCTGCCATTGAACAGATGCCTCTCTCTCAAGTCACCAAACAGATCCATCCAAAATTGTATCCTAGTAGGAGAACACACATTTTATTATAATGTAATATAATACCTTCATTCTGTAAAAGACTCAACAAGTGAAGTTTGTTATATCAAAGCAAAAAAGTTGTAAAAAAAATGTTGTAAAGACCATATAAGCAGTCTTATGCTGAGACTAAATTGATTCAACATAAAAAGCAACCAAGCAAAGGTGAGCACTGCCCTCATCATCACAATCATATACAGACAATACTAAAATGCAGCATTAAGGAGACCATCAAAAAAGAATTAATATTATGGGATAAAAACCTCTGTTTGCAAAAGTAAGACCACCAGCTTTCAATGCGTTGGTTAGATGTGGAAGTACCATACATGTGACTTCTAGCTCCTGCAAATTCATCTGCATGCTCTGATCTCAAGGAACAATGAAGTGCTGCCATCAGTCCATTTTCTGTGCCACAGTCTGTGCAGAGGCGCATTGGAAAAACTCCAAATTCTGCTACACAGCATTTTGACACTAGGATCATTATTGGACTTTCCACATGTGAGCCACATAATTTTTCTTGAGAAGCCATCAACAGAGGCACTTACGGCAATTCCAAAAGGTTTCAATTTGTCATTCCCATCAACATGCCAGACTTAATTTGAACCCAATGTTTCAGCAGGTTTTCAGCATGTCCATTATTATTTCAGAGCTATGGTCCTCTGTGAAATACTTATGAACAAGTTCATTCACAATGCTGCTTCAGGACCTGAGGGATGAGAACAAGAAAGCACAATATTAGACACAGGATGATTCACTGCCTTTACACAATTTGGTGTCAAGTTTAACACAATGGTTGATTAAACAATGTAATAAACTAAAGTTGGTTAATGGCTCATTTAGATTATCTGAAAGCACACTGAAATTACAAAACTCTTGCAAAATGCCAATAGTATTATTTTAAAATGTATTTTTAGGATACCTCTCCTTTTATACTAAATTTGTTGCATTGCATTTATTGCATTCAACATGTTTTCAGTTTCACCATAATTAGATGGTATTCTTACCAAAAAATTACCAAAACATTATTAAAATGACCAAAACATACCTTCCTCTTGAAGACTCCTTAAAAACTAAACTTTTCTCCCACATGATCCACAGTATGACAGGACAGGCTGAAGAGCTATCTCACAAAATGGACAAAACATAATCTGGTAAAAGCTTAAGGTTATACCTTATGGCAGCTTACTGTGTGAACTTGTAATACTAGTACTTAGCTTACTGTCTACACTGGTAATGCAAAGAACAATCTCTACAATTAATTTTCTTTCATCCTTATGTCAGTCTAATGTCTCTAATGTGTGTCCTTATGCTGTTTTGGCTTTACATTAGCTGACATCCCAATCTGCAAAACATATGAATTAAGGGATTAAGAAATAATTTTAATCAGTAATAGTCTGCTTTACTAACATTACCGAAGTGAAGGCTGTTACTGCATAGCAGAGTTTCTGCTATACTTTTTGCAGCTCTCTTCAACAAAATGGGTCGTAGCCGCATGACCACCTCGGACGTGCAATAGGCGATATTTGATATCTGAACGCAGTGTTGTCCGTTACCCCTTACATAAACACACCACAGTGAATAACATTTCTCATTATGACAGGCATAAATAAATGCTTTCTAGCGTCAGCGTTTCACTTACTTCTCCATCGTCGTACATCCATCCGCCAGCAGTAATGATCCTCACTTCCACTTGGGCGTAACTTCCGTTGTGGCTTTTGCATTCGTGTTGCGGCTTGTGTATTCGTGTTTACCCTTCTGGGCCACCGTAGGGCGCTCCCATGATCTGGGAACTTGTTTTTCAATAACAACCTAGATAAAACGTGAACGCCCTGCAGTGGCAAATAGCTTTGGTATTATATTTGATTACATTAATGTTTTTACAGAAATATTTGAACTTCAGCTGTGTGACTGTGTTAAAGAGAACGGTGCGGTTAAGAGATTAATCGCGATTAAATATTTTAATTACTGACAGCCCTAAAAAAAACTATATAACAAGGAAACTCAATATGAAAAGAGTTAAAAGTGCTGCTTAAAAGTACTATAGATTGGAACACAGTAGAGTGAAACATACTGACACAAATAGTAGTTTGGAGTAAGTTATTGCTCTTAATTGAGAATCCAGTAGTAATATTAAGTAATAATATTGACATAATTAGTAATATTGCACATGAAGACTATTGCATGTGTAAGATATGGCAAATAATGAAATGCAGCATTAACAGCTCAGTCACCCAAAAAGCTTCCTGAGATACAAAGAGAGAGAGAGAGAGAGAGAAAGAGAGAGACCTTTAAAGTGTAAATAATACATTATCCTAATGTCTAAAGACTACCAGGTCAGATTCATCCACCAGAAGGAGGCACAGTACTGCCACACCATAATCATGGGTGAGTTTCCCCCTCTTAATCTGAGTTCATATTCATACACAGTATTGTTTCACTGTTTTGGTCTCAGGCCTACCAATAAAGTGAACCTTCTAATTCCCCGTACTAGTCCATAACCTGTTGAGTTCTTACTTTTCTTTCTTGTGCTAAAAATGACTATTGCAGTGAAAATCTCTATGCAATGAGCAGTCAGTCGTTTTCCCTGGTGGTCCTTATTGAGCGTTCCCAATAACATCAATACTGAGTTCTTTTGAGTTTTACTTTGTTATCCATATCGCAATCCTCAGCATCTGCATCTGCATTTTGCTTCTCTTTTTGGTTCTAGGAGTCTGCTTCAGTTTACACTAATAAATAAGGTAATACACACTAATACATGGTATAATAAACTGTAATACATGCTAGTACACGGTTTTCACAAATACATGGCCTGAGTTCTTTTATGTTACAATGTCATATTTTGAATATTTGGCTTCACAAGGCCAAGTGATAAAAGACCATTAATTACACATGATTAAAGACCATTAATTCCAGAGATCCGCAGTGGTGGTCTAAGCACTGCCCCAATCAGCAAGCAGTCACAACTCTGAGAGGGTAGGCCCAGAGCACCTGCTTACATCTGTTCTGACCAGAAATGAGAAATCTTCTAGTACTCCTGGTACAGTATGCAGTCTAAGCCTATCTTTGGGTTTCTGTGCAGGCAGACAGTGAGGGGTTTTGCCAGGAAAGTGTTAGGGGCTTTTGTTTTTTCTACTTATCTAAAATAGAGGAGATTTCTTCACTTCAATTTTGATCAGTTAAGTCATATTGCTTCTTTAATATTCAATAAAAACAGACAATTTGTGAGGATTCTCCATCTGAACCTCCCAAACACAACCCACACCACACAATTCTTTCCCTTCTTTTCATAATCGGTAGTGATGCCCCGAAAGACATCAACAGAGTAGCTTGGGTCACTGTTCAACAAGTCCTTCCATTGTTTGTCTTGCTGACTGGTTAGTCTCGTGGTACTGTTTGCCTGGAGCAGCTTGTGTCATGAACAAGTGTTGAGCTGGTGCTGCACTTCTGGATGGAGATTATGGTTGATAGAAAAGTGTTTAAAGAATAAAAAAACACCTTAATGATGTATATAAAGCTCTCTATGATCATATAGTGATGAAAAGTAATATGAGAGATACACATGGCCTTGAATAGACAAATGTTTTCTTATAAACAGGCCTTATGTTCAATGACATTATAAAATATTTAAATCAATCAAATTCTGTATCTAACATCTGTGTCTTTTATTATAGCGTATTTTATCACTTTAACGACTGAATATCATTTTTTTTTTTACCACATTTAAGAGGATTAAAAGCATTATAACAATAAGGAGATGAGTGTCTACCCTCCACCTGAACATGGAAAGCCGTTGTGTTTCTTCACTTTGCCACTACCAAGGTTCCACCCCCTCTAAAACCCAACCCACATGCAGCTAACTTGTGCCTTTTTTAATGTTCGGAGTATGTTATCTCGAATGCAGATCTGATAACTGTGAATGGCAGACACCTTATACAGAAACTGCTAACCCAATTAAAATTAGTTCCGGTCCAGAGAGGAGGGTGTCTAAAGCACAGTACAGTCTTGTTTAATCTATTTTTCCTTTGCAAGAGGTATCATTTAATTTCAGAACATGCATTGATTCTCTACACACAACACACATCTCATTAATAAAATTTGGTGGTTCAAGCACACATCTCTTGTGCTTATACATACTTTCAGTGCATCATAGGGTTAGGGGTAGTGCACATAATACAGCTATGCTCATGCTCAGTATAACTGCAATTTCTCTCTTGTGAAATTGCTGAAGTGACCTTCATCTCAACAAAAATTGGACATAAGTGCAACGATGGCTACGCAACATATCTTACCGAGCCTACCAGGAATCCGACAGCTGTCTGGGCCAACTGGTCATCATAACCCATGGATGATGTGATCTGCAATCACATTTAAAAAACAGTTGTAACCTGATCTGGCAAAATGAGTCATAGTGACCCAAAATTCACAATTGAGGTTTTGGGATCAAAAGATGTGAAAATAAGCTTTTAAATGATATCTTGGTCAAAGCTGTATCTTAAATGATTGTCAAGTTACAGTCGTTTGAATTATGGTATTTAATTGTATTTAATAACATTTTCCAACTGAAAAAACGAGAAAATCGCATTTAAAGTTTTTTGTTTTGTTTTTTGTTGATATCTTTAACAATTCATAGCATTCAAAGAAATGCACCCAGTATTCAACAACCAAATTTTACTACAGGCATTTAGATACTTAGAAAAATAAATAAAATCAGACCGAAGCTTCAATTATTTCAAAAATATGTATTAAATACTTAGCAAATAATTCATATTTTTAAGATCTGAGAGCTGCAACTCAACTTGCATAGCCATTTAAGTACATTTTCACAATTATTTCCATGATGAAACTTTGGGAGATTCATTTTGAAGACCTTTTCTTTCATATAATCGGCCCATATCTAAATAAATAGAACGCCGACTTCCGACTCATTACGGCAGATCCGTTCACAATTTACAAATCTTCACCTTAACACAAGTTCAGAAGACTTGAGCTACTGTGTTTCCTGCAGATACACCCCTCTGTGCATCAGAACATGTGATGTCTATGCAAGGCTGATAATAATTCTGATATAAACTTTTGGAGGTCAGTCCCGCACAGATTGCTGCTGCTCTTAAATCATAGATGAAACTGTAATGTAAACATGGCTAGCGTAGCTCTCCAGTAAACGGAAACCAAACAAGCAGCCGCCACCCTTCCTGAGTCACCAAACAAAAGGTGGTGGACTGCCAGTGTCTTGTAAGAACTTCACATCACAACCCCAGCTGAACAGCTTTGACACCAGCTACAAAAAGTGACCACACTTTTTGTAGTTTTTAAATATGCCCATTATGTAAGTAGAGTGTACCAAATACTGTGTGCTCAGACTATATTTTAATGCTACAGAATTACAGTAAAACGGATGTAAAATCTATTACAGCAGAATACTGTATATTTACAGAAGTTCACAGGTAACAAAGCTGCTTGTAACTTACTGTCACAGAGGCTGTGGATGTAATTGGGTGTTTTTGTGCTAATCTGGCTAAGACCCAACCAGCTAATTACCCATGGTTAGCAATGGTATATTTTGAAACCATGTAGTTGACCTACAAGGTTTATATATTAAGGTCAGACAGTAGTTCATCCAAGGCACACCCAAACAGGAGCAACGCTCCTTTCTGCTGGTATATATAGAGGGGGGTGTCCCACAGCTTAATTGGGTTATATCATGTGTCCAGTAAATGCAGGGGGGATACAGGAGAATCGTGTGTTTGGATAGGTGTTTGCACAATGGGTTTGTTTGTCTGTATTGTATGGTTGTTAATCTAATTTGGGGGGAGGGGGGGGGGGTTGTGTTTATTATTTAGGAGTATTTTGGAGATGTTTAGTTTAATTTGGAGATTGTGGTACTGCTTAAGTGGGAGGGGCTTCATGGTTCTAAGAGGGTGTAGATGGGCCCTTCACAGGACACTGTCCAAGATTTGACAGCCTCCAGCTTTCTTTCTGTGTCCACCATTGTCTTCCTGCATTGACTCCAACAACCATGCTCCAGATGGCAGCTGAAGCATGTACTCGTACAGGAGGAACCAGCATGGGCTGATTCCTCCTGTACATGGGCTGATTCCTCCCCTGCCTCATGCAAGTGTCAGTCACTGTCTGCTTTCTCTCTGTGTCTCCCCCTTGTCTCTGCAAGTGTGAATTGGTGAGCAGCACTCATCCCAAGCCTATACACTGAGTGTGGAGCAACTCGACTGGCCACTATTGCGAGTGAGCCTAAATGCATCTAGTGTCTCGGACGAGCAGACGAGCACCTACCCTCTCTCTCAAGCTCGAGTCTGGAGTAAAGGTCCTCCAGGAACAGTTCCTGCTTTAGTCTTGTGTGAAGCTTGTTTCGTTTTGTGAGCTCAACTCAAGTATTAAATCTTATTTTGTTTCAAAGCAGTTCCCGCAGTTGTGTCCACAACGTTAGAGTTCCCAGTTCTTGAACATAAGGAGGCCATTTTCACCTTAGGACTTCCATTGTTAAAGTTACATTACCCAATAAGTGAGACAGAGCCATTTCTTGAATTTTGGGGACCAATCACATCAATAAAATTGTATTAGTATCAAAAAATGATGTACCTCATGAATAAAAAAAAGTTGTGGCCAATTGCAGGAAACAAACTATATAATTTGTATAAATTACATTCTGAGGCACTTAGAGCTTTGAGGCTCTAAGTGACTTGTTATAAATCTCATAAATCTTGCACTTCATACTGAAAATATTGGGACCCTTGATTTATATATGCATGATATAAAAACTAGGACGACTATTTTTGGAATGCCCACATTGTAAAAATTCCCAAAACGAGTCATAATTCATTTACACCCAACCATTTTAAACATCTCTTTATCATCTTGTGTCCAGTTTCCAATCCAGCCAGAGAGAATCCTTACTTCAGTGAGTAAGGCTTAATTGCTCTTGGCTGAATGAGCGGATACCCATGACTGTACTTGTTTTTATGATTGTTTTTACATATAAGAATATTACACATAATGTGAAAGCAGCACTTTTGACTGTTCTGAAATAACACAGACTAAGAGTGGCAGTAAATACATGACAAAATTACTAAACAGTAGTACATTGTTAGATTTTTTTTCAACATATTTTATTAATGTTTATGCACACTGAGCTTTTATTGTAAAAAACTATTTTAGTACATTTTTAGATTTTTTTTTAGGAGGTCAGGTCAATAGTTATCATATTGGCTGGTTATACAAACAAAAATATGTCCAATAGCAGCTACTGTACATGTAAGTATGCATATTTAATGGTTGTTCCCACTGTAATATATGTGATGTGTGGGTGTTAATATGTGCCTCACCTGCTGTGAGGAGCAGGTTGGTTTTTCTTTTGGGTTTTTTTGTGCTCTGTTTCCATGTCTTTTCGGTGATCCATGGAGAGGGGACCACAAGGACCTTACCTTTGGACTGCAACTGAGAAGAGACTGGTGGTGTCGTGTCGGAGGATTATTAGAGGACTTTTGCGAGCTCAGTTGTGGGGTAATATATATATATATATGGTATGTGGGGGTATTGTGCATTTAAATAATTGTATAATACACTTTGACTCTATAAGATAATTGGTGGTTTCCTTGTACCTTCTTTTCTGATAACGGCTTCTCATTATCCTTGTGTGGGGAGGTATGTTACAAAGGAATAGTCATGGCATGCCATACAACTACAATAATGACGATGAGGGAACAGAGATCTTTTTATAATCCCCAGATTTGGTGCCATAAATAAACTATGCGATATGACCATGTCCTTTATAATTCAAGGTTTGATGTCTTTTACACTCAAAGTTAAACAAAGTTAAAAATTCACAAGCACGTTCAGAATGAGCTTTACATTCATGTTTGATACATAAACATCTTAAAATAAATCCATGACTGTATTGCATCACTGCCTTAATCTTGACGAAAAGCTTTGAAGATGACCTATGGCCTAGTAAGCTGGAATATAGAAATAAGTATGTTATTTCAAACATGTATAGTGAATCTATACTGTAAATGGTGGTTTTAAAGTGGTTCTATAAAGTGTCTGTCATGAAGTGGAATGCGTTTCCAATCTGAGAGCTGAGAGAATCCTTACTTCAGCGAGTAAGGCTTAATAGCTTTTGGCTGAATGAGTGGATACCCACTCGTTTTTCTGATGTAACAAAATCATGTGTTGCATGTAGGTGCATCCACCCAGCATATGTACTGGTAGTGCATCATATCATAAATGCCACAAATCATGGTAAACTCTGGCATAAAAAAACAATTCTGATTCTAAACAACATGTTGTAATATGAACAGGTATAATTTCTATATTTTATGTGCAGATAGACCATAGCTTTACGTAAGAAACACATGAGTGCGACAAGTCAGCACAAGAGAACTGCAAACACCCACAACCAGGGCTAATGTTTTTGTTGTTTAATTTCTTTATCTGAGTAGTCTGCCCTGATTTGTGGAGTGTTTACCTTCTATATCAACTCATATCGAAAAATGGTGTGGATCATTCCATGATATGGTCTCTAAACCTGCAGTGACCATTTATTTGGAGGATTTGTCTGTAAATCTGGAAAACTTAACAAATAAAGCCAAATGAAAACTCTCATCTTTTCAGACTTCACAGAAACATCAAACCTTTCCATTAATTTCTAGGCATAATTATTAATGACATATTATACAATAATAAAAAAATTAATAAATATCAAAAATATATTCTAAAAAGTGTTTCGTTGTTTGGCCCAGGTTTCCCAAATCTCGTTTTTGTCATTGCGATGAGGCTGTGAGCATTTTTCACTTAGAAAATGAACCAAAGAAGGTGTTTAAACTACAAACTAAAACTTTTTGGGCTTTAATTGTATATCATGGTATGTTTTGCTAATTAAGTTTGGTAATATGCTCTGCCTGGATAGCATAACTGAAGATAGTTCATGCATTTTGTTATGTGTAGGATGTTACTTTTGGATCTCTGACACAGGCTCCATTAATCTGTGTAGGGTGGCAGTATCTCAACAATAGTTTCACAACTGTTCTTTCACAGCACGGCATTCTGGGCAAGCCAGTGGCATTCCGCACATGCTCTGACACTGTTTTGGGCTATTCTTGCGACTGTTTGTAATAAACTTGTGATATAAAAGTGAAATAAAATAATGTAGTGCCTTAACACGTTTCACTGTTTTCTTCTGAAACCTAAAAGCCTGGTTTATGGGATTGGTGGCCTGGTGTTTGCCTGAACCAGTCGGTACTACTCATTAGGGCCTATAAAGTACTGTGTCTTATGTACGCGGGATAATAATATATAAAAACAACATTCCCAGTGTTGGTGAAAGCTGCCACGACTGCAGGTGACAATCACGGTCAGAGCCTCACCTCTATTGCGCTCTGATTGGCTGCAGGAAACGGCGCGCTGAACTACTAGCCAATCCCAGCGATGTGGGCGGAGCCTTTCTCTGGGAGGACGGTAAAACAACAATAGACCGGTTTCAACGAAGAAGGCGAGAAAGGAAAGTGAAACCTAGTGAAGCCAACGCCAGGAAAATAAACAACAAACGCAGGCAGTCTACAGCAGAGAGAACTGAGGAACACTGCACGGAGAGAAGTATGTAATCTTTTCGTTTTAACCTCTAATATTTTTCTAATTTACTCCATTTTATTCTGGACGTTGGATGTTTTAAAACTGCTATTATGAACACTTCAAGTGAAAACATACTCTGAAAAAGTTTTATAACGGTCTGAATGAAAGTCCTGCTGGACTTTAGTTGGTCGTGTGGCCACCTTTTGCTATGTTCCATGATCTGATGTTGTTTAGTTTAGTATGTTTAGTCTGAGGAAACCTCGCTTCTACCCCACAGATAATTAAGCTGCCTCGTCACAAGAGACTGCTGAACTAGTAAAGTCTGAAGAACTTCAGAGGAGGTCCTGCAGCTTTGAATATCCATCAGATGGATGCCAACAGCAGGTTGGTAGTTAAACCTACCTATTGGCCTGTTTTATATAACAACAGAGTGAAAGTCATGTCCAGATATTTGCAATGCATTGGTTACACTATTGTATTAAATTATATGTATTCTATTCTATTATATTGTGAATTTCCACTTGATCAAAACTGTAAAGATGTTTTTTTCTAACCGGTGTCCACGTCGGTGGATCCGAAGTAACCTTTCATACAGTTGTTTTAGAACCTACTTTGGAAATTGAGCTTTTATTTAGGCTAAAAACTCACCTCATAGATTTTGGATTTGTGCGATCACTTTATATGTTTTATTAAATGCTGAACAGGTTTACATGAAGTTAAAAGGCTTAGGCCCATATTCTCAAAGCTGAAGTGCTGATCTAGGATCTGTTTCTGTCAGCAAAGTGATATAATTTGGGGGTGGGGCATTAAATACAGGATCTGATCCTAGATCAGTGCTCTGTAATTGTGAGTAGGCATCACTAGATATATTATCATTATAATATTATTTCTTAGGATGCCAGGTTACACTTTACACTTACAGGCCAGAAGCCAATTTTACGAATTTGTGATATGCTAATGATTGAGATAGGACATATTGCAATATGTACTGTAATTTATAACTTTTGACCGCAAATTATGCCCTTGCAAGCAACGTTTTTCTGTTTCATCTACTAGCACTTAATTTTTCGCAGATTCATTTTTATTTCCTTTTTACTGAACTCAAACATTTAGAGTAACTGAACTCAACACAACTGAGGGTTAGATAAAACCAGCCAAATGCTGTAAATGTAAAACAGAAGTTAGATGTTTAAGATCTACACCTATATCCTGTTTTTGACTAAGTCGCAGCTTACTCATGGCGGGTAAGGCAGTACTTATGTGTGCATAAGAGATCTATTGAAAGATTATGAGTGGTGTAGAGTTGTAGTGTAGAGTCTTAGGAGGAAAAAGGAAGCAGACAGCAGATTAAATGGGTGCTGAATCATTGTATCATATAATATTCCTACCATGTGACTATTACTGCTTTTGTCAATATTACTTATATACTAGGGATCTCTACACTGTACACTGTCTGTGTTGTTCAAAATTCACTTGACTGTAAATTATTTTTATATAGTACTGATACCCCAGCATTTGTGTAAATAGCATATACTTTTTCATATTGAGCATATAGTTTTTTCAATAAAAGATCGTTATTGCATTTTTTAAAAACTTTATATTTCACATTGTTCTTGTCTCTGTGTGCATTCGTAACATCATAATTTCCTGCAGGAGTAATGAAGTTTTCTGATTCTGATTAATGTATATGCACCAACTGTGCCTGGCTTTAGAGGGCAGTGTTGCCTCAGGTTTTGTAAGACAGTTTTCCTAAGTTTTTTGGCCCATATGCAGGGGTGGACTGGGATTAAAAAAATGGCCGTGGCATTTTGGGGAAGAACGGCCCACCACATACAATTATCCACACCACCCGTCTTTGCGCCCCCATTAATGTGTGTACTAACAAAGTAGTATTTAAAAAAGTAATATAAAATAAAATTAAAGTAAAAAATCATGTTGCTGAATCTTTTCATGAATATTTGGGGAAACAAGACATTGTGTGTGTGTGACAGAGCAAAATAGATTTATAGAAAAGTGTCTTTCATGTCAGTATATTGTTCATAAGTTCAGGGGTTTCAGTAAGTTCATAAGTTCAGTACAAAGTAAAACAAAGGCCGCACCTGGACTTAATTGTATTATTTGTTCTGTTCTAATAAACATCTGTTCTAAGTTTATTAGATTCAGTATGACCTGTAATTATCTTAAGATATGTAATGATCTGAGGCTGAAATTGCACATTATTCCAAATTAGTAGTGTTATAACATACTGTAGCAGACTGTGGTACATTGATTTAATGCTCTAATTTGGCACAGAGAGCAACTACAGGAGAGTCTGCAAGACTATATCTTGGCGACCCTAGAAGACATCAGAACAGTGAGGAACTTCTGTGATCGAGAGCCAAAATGGACACTTCAGAGGGAGACAGAGCTCGAAATGATGAGGGACATCAAAGACCGAGCAGATCAAATCTCTCTACAGTTTGACCATGTGACGAGGGCAGAGAACAAGGCCAAGGCTTTCGGAGAGTTCCTGTGGAGTGGCCTGAGCCAGGTGACTGCAGACTCTAAAAGGAATGGGCTGGAGAAGGAGCTGGGATCGCTTTTGAGGGATACTCTGGAGGGGCTGGAGAAACTTCAGCTACTCCTGGATGCAGTGGAAAGGCTAGCGGTCACCTCACTGTTCGTGTTTATTGGCGAAAGCTTCTTGCCGAAGGGGGTGGACTCTTTCGCTGTACGATCAGTGATCTCTACTGCCAGAGCTGTGTGCCCACTGGTCATCCACTTCAAGAGAGATGCAGGAGCTTTCTTCTTGCCCAGTCTGAGCAACCTGGACGTCCTGGTCTATCAGCTGGACAAATATATCCGCACCACCCAGCAGCTCTGTGAGAGACTGGAGAAAAAGTTAGTGTTCAATCCACTTACTTTATAACAGGTCAGCAGTCATCAGTTTCAGGTCTGGAGGACCGTCGTCTTATAGGGTGTTGTGATATTACTGCACAAGCATGCCCACCCAACTGTACCCCTCTAGGACTGGAACTAAACCCCCTGCCAAAGAAAGTATATTTTCATCAGATTTCAGAAGATGTAGCTTTGAAACTCTGATTAATTGTAATCAGGCTGCTTTTTAGAGACATTTTGTCTCTTTTCATTTGGGTGCAGCTAAAAGTCCAGAACTAGCAAGAGAGTCAGTGAGCCAATTTTGACACTTTGGACTTGTGCTTTGCCAAAACAAAGAATTAAATTGTTAATCACAGTCATCTATATAGCAGTTACGATTAGCAAAACTAGCTTGATCATGACAGAACTAGTCTATGGCAGAGGTCTGAAACTGGGTGCAAGAATTTGTGACCATGACAAAAACTTTTTTTTTTAACCGTTTCCATTTTATTAATATAGAACAAAAATGAATGTCATAAATGTAGGCTTACAAAGCTCAATAAAACTTGGCAGGACTGTTGGTCTATAGAGTTAATTTACAGTTTTGTTCGAGTCACCATGGAATATTTTGCAAAAGTGTGTTTTGTTCTCTGCAGATCCATGGTTGTATCGTCTTTTGGAGGCAGTTATGTGTAAGTACTATTTACACGGATTACTGGCATGGCGGCTCCTTTGCTTCTTTTTTTGTTTGACTTTGAGGAACTTAATTTTAGTTTGCTTGTATCTGTACAGATAATTCATGTTTGCTACTTATCATATTACATGACAGATGGAAAAATGGCAACTCTTCACTTAAGTTCAGTTTGAACATGAGTGAGGAATCGATGCAGAAACTGGATGGCCACTTGAAGCAGCTAATCAAACTCCGGTAAAAGCCTTTCTTCTCTTGTCCACTTGTTGCATTTTGATTTGTACTATGTTCATCCCACTGGTTCTTGGAATGCCAATGCTCAATTTCTGGCAGTAAATCAGAATTTGCCTTTTTATTTTCAGGATGGATGAGTCTTTCAGGCTAACGTATCTCTTTAGATGGGATGCACTACGCTTCATAGGCATATTCAGTCAGCGATGCACCAGGATGTTTCAGTTCTTGTCCGATTTGGAGGAGTCTGCAGTCCAGCTGGATAGGATGAAGATGGGTTCCAGCATCTCCACTGTGGCTGGCAGTTCAGTGGGCATCGCTGGAGGGGTCATGTCCATTGTTGGCCTGGCCCTCGCTCCTGTGACTGCAGGAGTATCTCTGGCTCTCACGCTCGCTGGTGTTGGGTTGGGAGTCACCAGTGGAGTCAATAGCTTAGTCACTGGCATCACTGAAATGGCAGTCAATAAACATCATGGGAATAATGCCAACAACATCTTCCAGAGATTCATGGAAGATGTGCAGAAGATTCTTGACTGCATTGAACAAGTGGCTGACAGTGAAGGTCCTGTAGTAGACCCTCAAGTGATTGCTACAGCTCTTGAAGCTGGGAAAGTGATGGTCCGTGTTGGCATATTAGGAAAAGGAATCGACGCCATTGTGGATGGAGCATCAGCTATAAAGGCACTCAAGAGTGAAGAAGTAGCGAGGACAGCAGTCAATTTAGGTCTTCAAGAGGTTAAAGCAGCTCGCAACATCCCCAGCCTTGCTGCAGACCTACCTGACATCGGTCAGCTGGCTAAGGGAACTCCTCTGGCGCTTTCGAAGACAGCTAGAGCAGGTTTTATTACTCTGAATGCCCTCTTCATTGGCCTAGATGTCCTGTTCATCTGCAAAGACAGCATCAGCCTGGCCAGAGGGAGCAAGAACGAAGTCTCTGAGCTAATTCGATCTAGATCACTTCTCTGGCGATCAGAGTTGGAAGCATGGGAGAAGATTAGTGATGGGCTGCGCAAAGGGATATGGAAGTTCAAAAAGAACCACAAAATTTTGGAGCAACCGTTTCATCTTTGAAGAATGAGTCCACCCAAGTTTTCTCCCATTGAAGTAAACTGGAAATCACTCTTCATACTACTGAATTTCCGTGCAATTAAATTGTGGAGGAGAGTGGTTTGATGTATAATATTGTCTGGTAATCGTTCTCAGATATCTTTGCACCAGTGGTGGTAGGAACCAGAGATCACAAGATCTTCAATACAAATATAGACATTTCATTTACTAACTAAAAACCCGGTTGAACCTACTTGGTTCTTCTGAGTTTATGCTGTTAACACTATATGAAAAACAAAACTGGATATTATTTTGTCATACAATGCTCTGCATGTACCTCAATAACTGGTTTTAAAATAATATGTTTTATTCCAGAACCTTTACTCAAAATTTGTAAAACAATGGAAATATTCATAGCCATTTTGTCAAATAACGTTCTGATATTTAGAGGTATCAAACTCTACCACTCTGGACAAATCTGTCTTGTTTATATGAAATCATTTTGATACATGTTACATCTTAACAACTGAACATTTTGGTACATTTGACACAGTTCCTTTTTCAGTGATGTCTCATTGCTTAAATCTCGCCCAATTCTGGAAGGAATGATTCAGTTTAGCCAACATGGACCAAATCACAATATGGTTTTTATACTATATTTGCTCATCTATTTTCTGTTCATTTCTTTCTTAGCACTTATTCTTGGACTTCTCACAGATAAGAATGGTGTTAAAGGATATTAGCATGCCATTAGACAGTATTGGATATCATTAGACAGATTGAGAGGTCTTTCAAAGTTTCTAAACTATGTAAGTCAGTTGGAGTGTTTCCTTCGTTCTGTTTTATTTATTCATCTGTTTCCAGAACAATGAGCTTTTGTTTTTTGTTACAAAAATCAACTACACCTGTATTTTTAACTTGTTGACAAAGAAGGAACACTGAGTAATGAAACATGTCTATTGCTCTGTTTAAATTTCGAGAAAGAATGAAGCTGGACCAAAGAATAGTTGGTTAAATTGAATCTTTTAAGTCAATTCTAAAATAAATCAAGCACTTTACTGCTCAAAAATATTTGTCCTCTGCATTGATTTTATGACCCCCTTATAGTTTCTAATTTCTTTTTAGAGTATATAATTTCTTAAGAAATCTTTTGCTATTTACTAATTATTTTATAGAGAGAGAGAGACAGACTTCCTTCATTCCTTCTTTCGCACAGCGGTGGGCTGGACTCCAGGGAGTTGGAGCGAGAAAAGTGTCTTCCCCAAAGTTGGGGTTCTCCTACCTTTCCATTTTCCTCTCTCTGTGTCTTTCAGGACTGGGGCAGTGTTGGAAATAAGACCCGGACTGGATTAGGACCAAGAGTGGTCCGCGGAGAGTGAGAGAGTGACGTACAGTCAAGAAACGAGAGTCCTTTTGAGTTACATGAATTGTGTTGTGAAGTTCAATAAATACCCTGCCTGAATATTGGTTGCGTGCTGCTCTGTTCTTCCCCAAGGTGACAACATGACATCTTAACCCTTATTGCTCCAGGGATACAGCCCCCTGTAGTTAGGAAATGGAAGTCGCTTTGGATAAAAGTGTCCATCTTATAACTTTATTTAATAAACACACCCATGTCAAAATAGAAGTCCAACATGGTGGCATCTAGTGGTGAAATCCGCTGCACCACTGTTGAAGGTCGGGCCTTCTGTCTCATTGTGCGCTTACTAGTAAGAGAGAGGATTTCCATCTTATAACGTTATTTAATAATCAAACAAAGCTTGAGAGCCAAAACACAAAAGACGCGTGTGAGGGTAAATGTGAGGGTGGACCAACAAAACAGACGGGAACCACTAAACACAAAACATTATTCATTACTAAACCCCCTGACTGATAAGCCGGCTGGGGAACACACACACACACACCCATGTCAATATAAAAGTCTATCATGGCAGCCTCTAGTGGCTGCTGACTGGGATGTAACAGCCATTTACTTCTGTAAGAGATAGAAAATGTTGCTGAGACTAAACTGGCAAAGAGCAGCTGCTTTAGTACAATAGCATATAATGTAATGTAATATATTATCAATAATAAAACATACATGGTTCATTTCACACAAGAAGAGCACATTAAGCTTGCTAAATGTTTCTTGGAAATACAGTTTGCAAAAAAAACCAACAAAAAATCATTTGAATGCTTTATAGATAGAAATTTACAAAATAGTTAGTCTATTAAAACTTTTTCACAAGCTGTTGGGAAATTACATCAAAATGGACTAAGTACCTGATGCTCATTGGAATAAAGTTTTACAATGGAGGTTAATGTTAATCCTAAGTAATAGTTTATATAGGTGTCATGAAACCTTATGAATACAGTTTTTCTTAGAACCTAACTAACTATTGTTTGCGGAAACCACCACAAATTCTTGGAAACCATAGCTGCATAAACATGTGGCAACCAGCGCTGAGTTTTTATTGTGCAACCTAACTCTTCCCCTAAAGCCTTCAGCTCTCTCTTGCTATTGGGACAGAAATGACAAGTTTTCCACATTAGTTGCAGAAGGTCATAAACTTTCTCAATCATTGGCACTGACCTTTGTGTGTTTAGCATTGCATGTTCCAGTCAATGGGGTAGGCAGTAGAAAGATAGGGCATGTTCACCTATCACACTTCTGAAAGTGCCCCTATTCCCCCTGTTGCAACCATGTTCACTCTGCTTCAAAAGCACTCACTTTGCACCATCTGCTCCAAAAGCACTCATTTTGTGTACCCACTAGTTCGGTTTGGTTGGGTCAGCATTCTGAAGCAATGTTTTAATAGTGTTTTGAAACCCTTGTACATGACCATAATCAGTCTCAGCCAACCCTATTAGATGAGTCACAGCTGTTCCATCAGACACATGCCTACAGTATGTGATAACGTTGTCTTTCTCTGAGACATCCGTCCCACAATCAGTGATAACAGAAATGTAATTTGCTTTCAAAACATCTTTCAGAATGTTAATTTTTAATTTGTCTACGATACAGCCAACAAACTCTGCATATGCTGTATCATTATCATATGTCTTAGACACATCCATGCCATACTTCATCATCAGCAGAATTTGTGATTTAAACTTTGTGAATTGGTATCTCTTCCAGTGCTATCATATATGCTGCATTGAATTTTATTTTGAATTCTTTAATCTAATTTTCTGCTACTTTCTCACTAACATGTTGCACTGCCTTTGAAATCGGGGTGTCATGAGGAGCTGACCTAGCGATCACGCAGTCTCTGGCATTCTTATGCTTTCTAATATCGCCATGCTTCTTCACAGTTTCCTGTTTTAAATGGCTGGTGCCACTTATGAATTCTGCTGGTGCCACTAATGAATTCACATCCTGCTTGTGCACAATACTGCCCTACAAAGGCAAAAGACTTTAACTTCCCAGAGCGTGAAACTGTGGGAGCTAACTGTCCAGCCAACTGTATGATAGGTAGAACACTGAAAATTTGCCAAGTAGTTGTCATAATGAATACATTTATCTACATAAAAAAATTAAGCTCAAACTTGACCGTTTAAAAAAATTTAAAGTAATTTTTCTCAGTTTCACACTGTGGGAAGTTAATGTCTTTTACCTTTGTAGGACAGAATACTTGTCATATCTTAACCAACAAACTCCTGTAACCAGGCTGATTTGATTTGCCTGCCAGGCGTTGGAGCACGGGCACAGAAGACTGTTAACGGCACTGTGTCTGTCATTAATGGTTGTATAAAGGCCAGCAACGATGACTGTACCTCAGATGAACCACTGGCTGAATTGTTTTCTGTTTGTTTGGATGTGGACAAGGAAGAACTTGGGGGAGCTGGCCTTGAGAAAAAGTCTGAAATTTTTTGTTTGGCCATTTCATTTGCTACTTGTGCTCTTAACACTACAACAGCTGGCAGCATCAACTGACATAATTTCATCAGAATCAGAATCGCTTCTATTGGCCCATTGGAGCAGCAAGCATGCTCTGTGTGGTGTAGGCACATATTTTCACACATTGTTGTTTTATGCTGATGTGCCTGAGAGACACCATCAAATTTTTTACATGTGTTGCTCACATACTTGATTATTCTGATTCTGACATTGTGACTGGTGCTGTACAACAGGCTCCTAGTCACAAAATAAAGTCATCTAGTCACATTGGCGACCATTTTAGTCGCCATGTGGAGCCCAGTTAGGGCATTAACATAAAAGTCGACTAGTCGACGCCCCCTGAGAGAAGTTGACTAGTGGTGTGTTTTTTTCCTCTCTCTGCTCTGGCTTGTGAACACATGCAATCTCTGCCTCTGATTGGCTTACGCTTACGAGTTCCTTGACTTAACCAATTATTACAGTAAAAAGGGTGGTAAAGTTGGTGTATGGAGGAGAATCTAAACACAAGACCACAAGAAGACAAGAGACACGAAAGCAGAGAAGACAGACACACATCACATGTGTTAAAGTACTTCACCCTAGATACACAAACAGCACGGAGACCTGCAGAACCTGCAAATTGGTGATAAAGTACAGTAACAGAACCAGCGTTCTACATGGCATCTGAAACAGCACCTGGTAGCTACCATGGATGATGCTGCACTGCAGGGAGTCGTCCAGTCCAGAGGACGTTGAGTGGCGCTGCGGCTTCAGCTGTTCACACTTTCTTGAATTTACCAGAACATTCAAGGCATTAGCCTTGTTTTGTTTTTTGTAGTTGTCATGGTTAATGTTAATGTTACAGAGAACTTTAATAAAAGTCGTGCAATGTTGGACGCCTGTGTTCCTCCGCTGTGTGATGTGATGACATCAAATGAGTAGTCGACTCGACTCAACTTTGTTGATGGATTTTCACATGGATCAGCACTCGCAGTTTGAGTGCATTGTGGATTTTCGAATCTCCCACCCCTGAACACAGATGACTGCGATGTAGGAAAATCTTTAGCTTAGTTTATTCTCCACCAGATTATATGTAGGGTTTAGCTTAGGGCTGATTCCCCACCATATTCATTAACTGATTAGTCAATTTGTTTATTATTTAGGGGACCTATACCAAAGCAGGGTCATTACACAATCCATCGTGAGCTACTCATCCATTGAGGTAGCTCAAATGGGAATACAGTAATTAACTTTCATAAAGCTCTCCTTAATTTCGCAGTAAAAAAGAGCTTTGCTTTAGATTATTAGGGGAATTATTAGGCTCAATCTTAATTACTTTACCAGCCAAGGTTTATATCAGCCGTGAAGTGACCTTAATAAAATAAGACAACTTTTATTAACTACACGAGACAAACATTAAACACAAAAACATAAATTAAAACAAATGTGAGCAATGATGGAATGAGTAATGATATTGGTAAGATTACTGAAAACAGTTCAAACATCCCTGAACAGCGAGCGCAATGAAACAAATGCAACCCAGTAACAGAAACAGTTTAGAACAGAAACTCAGCGGAGATGTAAACAGGGTTTCAGGTGTAGGTCTTGAAGGTGTAGGAGTTCTTGAAGCTTGGAGTTCAGAGAAGATGAAGCTTGAAACTCTTGCTGATAATCTTGAAGTCAGAGGTATTGAAGAGCAGAATGTAGAAGTCTGGGACATTATTATTTAAGTCTCTCTCCCAAAGTTACTCAGAGTCTGTGTAAAAACCAAGGATTTTTGTCATGTTAGCACAGGAATGCAGGACTAAGACAGACCAAAACACAACCTTGTTGCATGGCGGAAGAGCCCCAACATGGATGGCATGAGGGAGCGGGTGAACCACGCTGTTTATTCAGAGAACGCTCCATAAGAATTAGAGACCTGCACCAAACAAGTCTGCGTTCTCACTTGCACACACACGGGTAGATAAGAGTTGCTCCACGGAGCCTAGAGTACTCACAGTACCGGACAGAGAATGATTAGGGACACATAATGACTGAAGTATGTCACTTCATTGTCTGTGTGAGGAACACACACCTGCTTCCTATTTTTATACCTGATGTGAGTCATTTCCGGTGCCCTTTGACTGCACGTGACCTGATGTGCGTGACAGCACCCCCCCTACAGGACAGGCACTGGACGGTCCTGGCTGAGAGGATACCCCAAGACGGTAGTACCGTATGAGAGAGGGGTCCAGGATGTGACGTCCGGGGACCCAGGACCGTTCCTTTGGACCGTAACCCTCCCTGTCGACGAGGTACTGGGTGCCATGGACGCGGCATCGCAGGTCCAGGATCCGGCAAACGGTGTAGATGGGACCACCGTCAATGTTCCGGGCATGCGGAGGGTCCGGGACCTGGGGAGACAAAGGAGAGAAAAAAACAGGCTTAAGTTGGCATAGAACACAGGGTGTATTTTTAGGGAGGCAGGCAGCTGGAGCCAGAAGGTGCCAGGGTTAATCCATGAGTGATGCAGTAGGGACCCATGAACCGAGGGGGAGAGGTTCTTGGAAGCTGTGTGGAGGTTGACGTTGTCTAGTGAAGATGTAAACCCTGTCACCTACATGAAACAGTCGTCTCGGGGGATGCCGACGACTGTGCTGCTGGACATAACGGTGGTTGGTCCGGGCGATAGCCCTTCTGGCTTGTTCCCAGAGTCGTCGGCACCAGCGGACCAATCATTGGGCTAAGAGGACCTCAACCTCCGGCTCTTGGTGGTCGAACAAACGGAACCCGTTTCCCACCTCGAAAGGGCTGAAACCAGTGGCTGGGGAGACGTGAAGGTTGTGGAAAAGCCCAGATGAAGTAGTCGGCCCAGGAGTGCAGGTGGGCAGAGATGAAACACCGGAGGAAGCGCTCCAGTTGTTGATTGGTCCACTCCGTCTGACCATTTGTCTGCGGGTGGTAACCAGGCTGATGGTCGAGACGGCAGAAGGCCCTCCAGAACTTAGCCGTGAACTGGGGCCATCTGTTCGAGACGATGTCCTTGGGGAACCCATGCAAGCGGGCTACAGGCTCTAATATGATGTTCGCGGCCTCTTTGGCTGAAGGGAGTCCGGGTAGCGCAACCAGGTGCACAGCCTTTGAGAAGCGGTCCACTATAGTGCAGATTTTGTTTTTAGCCTGCAACTCTGGGAGGCTTGTAACGAAGTCGAGGGCAATGTGAGACCATGGACAGCGAGGTACCGGGAGTGGTTGCAGTTCCTGTAGTTCAGGAATTCGTGAGACCACTGAAGCGTCTCCTGGCGGACGGGAGGTGGAATGTACAGACAGACTGCCGGGGTCTTGGTGGGAGGTAGTTCCAAGGACTGAGCCTGGCGAACCCTCTCTTCCAACCCCCACCGGAGAGGCGAGACGAAGACATGGTCGGGTAGGATGGGTGCTGGTTCTGTCCGGGGACCCTCCGCGTGATGTTGGCAGGAGAGGGTGTCAGCTTTGATGTTCTACAGCCTCAGTCAGTACGTGATGTTAAAATGGAACTGCTCAAAAAACAGCGCCCATCGCACCTGCCGTGGATTGAGCTGTTTCCCAGTTTTGATGGTTATGATGTTCTGGTGGTCCATCCAGACCGTAAATGGGACCCTGCCGCCCTGGAGCCAGTGACGCCATTCCTCTAGAGCCCACTTGATGGCAAGCAACTCGCAGTCCCCAACCCTGTATCGTCACTGCGTGGGATCGAATTTCCTAGAGAAGAAACAACAGGGATGTTGTTTCTGGTCTGGACCTTGCTGTGAGAGGACAGCTCCTATGCCCACACCGTCCACCTCAACAACGAACGGTTTGGTCTGGTCAGGATGGATAAGAACAGGGGCAGATGTGAAGAGATGACATTACCAGGGTCTCGTAGTGGCCAGTGGGGGTGAGTAAGGCCATCTTCCCCTCATCTCCCTCTCAGATGCGGACGAGGTTGTAAGTGCTCCGTAGGTCAAGTTTGGTGAAGATCTGGGCACCCGAGAGAGAGTCCAGGGCGATGTTAATGAGTGGAAGAGGGTGGCGATTTTTTACCATGATCTTATTTATCCCCCGATAGTCGACACACGGACGCAGGCCTTCCGTCTTTTTTTCAGACTAAAAAGAACCTCGCAGTGGCAAGGGAGGTAGATGGACGGATGGTCCCATTGCAAAGGCCCTCCGTGACATAGTCCTCCATAGCTTCCTGCTCCCCCACGGTGAGAGAGTAAAGACGGCCGCGGGGCGGTACCGTGCTTGGAAGGAGGTTGATGGCGAGGTCGTAAAGGCAATGAGGGGGTAGATTTGTAGATTTGCGCTTACAGAAGACCACCGCCAGGTCACAGTACAGGATGGGAACGGTCTGCAGATCGACGTCGGGGGCCTCGGACTCCCCAGAGCACGTCTCAGCCTTAGCCTGGATGCAGAGTTCCCTGCAGGTCGGCCCCCACTGAAGAATATGGCCTTAGGTCCAGGAGAAGAGGGGGTCATGTTTCAGCAGCCAGGGGTGGCCTAGAATAAGAGGTGGTGGCAAACGGACAGCGGTGAAGGTGGGCTCCTGGTGGTGGTCATGCAAGGAGATGCGAGTGCTGGCCAGAAGCAGGTCGACGCAATGGCGGAGCTGGACCATGCCTTCGAATGTCTCAGGGAGCTCTCTGGTGGCCAGTTCGCGTTTCATCTGGCCATTGAGCCCCGGATAGTAGGCGGTGCAGAGCGCCGCATCACTCCAGGAGGTCTACATGGCATGGGTCCGGAATTCAGCGGTGTACAGGCTGACCGCGCAATCTTCCTGCCGCAGATGGTAGAGGCGGGTGTCTTGAGCTGTTGGGTGAAGGCGCCGTAGTTGTGAGTCGTGGCAGAGTTGACTCTCAAGACCACCGAAGCCCATTCCGCTGCCTGCCCGGTGAGGAGAGATGATAGGAGGGCGATTCTGGAATGATCAGTGGGATAACGGTGAGGCTGAAACTCCAGAGACGGGTTAGTCAGGAACACATCACATTTTCCATACGTTCCATTCCACTTGCTGGGTAAGGCGATGTCTGGCATGATAGAGGAGGTGGGGGGGGGGGGGCGGCGGGGGGCGGTTGGGGGATTGAGGGGTAGGTTGAGCTGGGGCAGCCATCTGGGGAGGATCCGTGCTCTCAGCGGCCGGGCTGGCTTGCACCTGCCGCAGGACAGTGACCTCCGGAGGTTCGGAGGTTCGTCAACTCCTGCTGCAGAGCGTCTATGTCAGCCGACTGCTGATTTAGGATCTCCCACAGACGAGCCACGCCTGCTGGGGTTATGGGCACAGACATTCTGTCACGTTAGCACAGAAATGCAGGACCAAGACACACCAAAACACAACCTTGTTGCGTGGCAGAAGAGCCCCAACGCGGATGGCATGAGGGAGCGTATGAACCACACTGTTTATTCTGAGAACTCGTAAGGAGTAGAGACCCAAACCAAACGAGTCTGTGTTCTCACTCGCACACACAGGGGTAGATAACAGTTGCTCTGTGGAGCCTAGAGTACTCACAGTACTGGAGAGAGAATGATTAGTGACACGTAATGTGTAAGGAACACACACCTGCTTCCTATTTTTATACCTGACGTGAGTCATTTCCGGTGCCCTTTGACTGCTCGTGACCTGGTGTGCTTGATAGGTTTATATTTCTCAGAGAGAATGGGGGCTTCTCACCCCCACCTATAACACCAGACCAATCAGGGGCAGCCCCTGGAAGGCTGCAGGGCTCAAAACGGGAGGGGGTCAGTTTATGACTCCTCTCCAGTTATGAGACTTTGTTGGCAGAATAAAGTTCCATAATGTTTTCACAGTGCATAATTGCTTATTGAAACTTGCAGTTTGGTTCTTGTTGTGATCAGAGCTTTGTAACGAACATTATCAGATTATGACCTAATTTACAGATACATGTCTAATTATGCTGACATACTTTCCAATGACTGAACATCATGATTGTTAGAATTCCTTTTTGGGTAAAAGGTTTTAAGCCAAAATCAGGAAATCCGTGGCGCCGTGGTGATTTATGACTGAATTTCACATTTATCCTGATAAGTATATGCTTTTATGTGAAATGTATATTGCGACCATTACCAGCTCTTATTACTGATAGAAATGAGACCAAGAATGACTATTCTATCTTCAAAAGTTCTAGAGTTATTTTTCTTACCCGAGTAGAATAGTGTTGGTTTTATAAGTATCGCTAGTTAAACCTCCTACTGTGCTCATTAAGGCTTAACACTTTGTATTCCCAGTCACGTTTGACTGGAAACATATTAGTTGATTATAAATCCACGATAATATATATATCACTGCCTAATGTTATGTTGGAAATTTCTACTAACTCAAATGTTACTATTACTATTACTATTTATGGCTTGCAGGCCTCATTCACAAGATCATACGACTGTTTTTTTAAGTTTTGTCTTTCAGAAGCCCCCCCATGGTGAAAGAGACGACTGAGTGGGGTGTGGTGGAAAGGAGCACTCTTGAAAGAGATGGGAAACTTCGGTGTGGCGGCGAGACGGACCAACTGATATGGAAGTAGTAGTTATAGCATGTACCTTCTGTCAAAAAAGATTTATGACCCATCATAAATCAAAACAAAAATGTCAAGATTTATGGCCTGTCAACATGTC
>JBBJLR010047976.1:0-11863 GCA_037577145.1 Brachypetersius gabonensis
AACAGTGGAGGGATTGATGAATATGACCCAGCAAGGCCCCCAATATACCTTTCCTGATTTCTCTCACTTAGGTGTGTGTGTGTGTGTGTGTGTGTGTGTGTGTGTGTGTGTGTGTGTGTGTGTGTGTGTATACCTCCGTTCTCTTTATCTGATCCTCTGTGGAACCCCAGGAGGCAGTTAGCCTCCCTCCAGCTGTATCTGAAGTGCTAAGGGAGTATCCACCATCGCTATTTATGAGTACATTTACATGGAAACTGCATAGCTTGAGAGGAATGATGGATGATTGCTACAGCTAGCCATTAGCACTTGAGGTATTCAGTCACAGAACTCCTGGCTACAGAAGAGACAGCTTGTCTGTCACTACATTTCAGCCTTTGTAACGTCAGGCCTCTCTGGCAAAGCAGTGAACCGGGATTATGATGTTATCGGATATTTCTTCAAGTTCCAAAACACTTCAAGGCCAATATCTTGCTCCTGGTTGAGCAGGCTTTGACGGTAATCCCAAAACACTTATAATGGAATGCCTTGTTGATAACAGTAACTTTTGCTTAACAGTGTCCTGAGAAGTGCTAATATATTCCTGTCTCTTCTATTCAAATAACTGAAACAATCCCTCTCAATACGATGCATATGAAGGTGCATCATGAATTCTGCCATGTTAGAACCAACTATAATTAAATTCAGCAATTACACTGATCATCATAGTAAAATTAAACATTAAAAATGCTAGTGGAGAATGTTCGGTCTGATAAGCCCTATTTTATAATGAAAATGAAAAAAAACCAAACCTGTTTAGAATTAAATTAAGTGACTACTGTATTCAGTTCTGGAACATTTTACTAATAAGACTAGATGGCACTGCAGTTACATCAAATATCATAATCAATACACTGATTTTTCTCCATGATGCATTCTGGCATTTTTTAATTGTGATATCGCAACACCTTGATGCATTGTTACACTCCTCATTTTGAGAACTATGCAGTCCACTTCTTTTTTGTGGTGATTTAAGCTGCTGGAAGACACATGTTAATCATTCAAAATGCACTGTGATCACTACACAGTTTCATTAAAAACATATGTTGCAACTTATTAATTTTTTTAATCGAGTAATCGTGACACCCATAATCCATATAAACTATTAGCATACTGTATCTTTTTGATCATAATGGCATTTGGAATGGTGTAGGGGGGCGTTATCAACTTCTCGAAAGGTTTGTGTCCAGTGTTATTCATTGACCCAAGGTTTGCTTGTAAGTGTATACACCTCAGGCACTTACATCTGTATAGCAGACCCATCAAAGGTGGTTAATATGAAGCAGACACTTGCGCCTCAGTGATACTCTGGACACACATACAGGGAAAGACAGGCAGAAAGTGAAAGTGATAAATAGAGCGAGACATGTGGAAAGCGAAAGAGGTGGATAGAGGTGGAGACTTAGGGACAGAGAAGGGAGAGAGAGAGAGAGAGAGAGAGAGTGTGCTGACTCTTACTGGGGTCCCCGGGTGATGTTTTTGTGTGGTGTGACAGGCGAACAGAGAGGCGAGGGGAGCGGTTTGAATGTCCTGCCATCACAATAGCAAGCCTTGTGTGGGTTTGGCTTTACTAAATATTATGATTCCTAAAGCATCAGTCTGGACGGACTGGAATTCAGCATTTTAAGATCAGTGTTATTTTAGATCTGGTTTGTTGACCCAGACTACACACAGTCCGGTCCCGCGAGCATTAGCTGACATGATTGTGCTTCGTGGCAACAGCTTGGAAGATGCCACATGTTGTATAGCCACTTGTGTGACATATTTTTGTAAGACGTATAATTGTGTGTAAAGTATGTTGAATGTAATACAGACACACACACACACACACACATGCCCCTACACTCTAGCGGGTCATAAACATGTGTAGTACACTTACCCGAGTGGCGTTGGGGGAAGAGAGGATCGTGCAGACGCACACATCTGCATAAGCTATTGCTCCAGCTCTGGTTCTTCGGGCATGTTTTATTCGCTGCATGACATCTGCAGGGGGAAAGAGTGATTAGCCGTGAGACAGACGGTAGCATGGAATAAAGAGGAGGTAAAAAAAGAAACATAAACACAATAATGGTAACTGTGTGGCTCTCTTTCTTCTTCCATTCGGTCAAGAGCAGAGCGAAAGCTTTTTGATGTCAATTTATCAGCAGTTTTCACAAACCCTTCAAAGTTCTGGCGCTAAGGCCAATTTGCTGAATGGCTTTTGAAGATTTTGACACAGCAGCTTCTGCGCTTACCGAAAATAAGGCAGCACAACAAAACACCTACTTCAAAAGAGTCCTCGGAGGACCTTGTTTCTCCAAGCGAATAAACAAACACACTCAGATATTCTGATTAAAATTTTATGCGAACGCAAACACTCCTCTCTTGGCAGCGGCGGCGGTGCGCTTTGTGCCTTGTGAAATATTTAAAACTCTTTACTGGGTCCTAGCTGAAAGCAACACATGTCGGTTTGGCTGGGCTCGGCAAGGTCTGTCAGCGGCCGTCTCGGAGGAGCAGATTTAGGAGGAGAAGGAGAGGGAGTGATGCTATCACAGACCCTCACTGTCCCTCAGAACAACAGCTCATGTTGGAGCTGCCAATTCGCTTTCAGCCCGACAGAAAGGCCCGTCCGAGAGCACGGGGAGGAATTTCCCCGAGGGCTTTCTCAGCAGCATCAGTAGACAGTAAAACCGACCGGGTTTAGTGAACCCCTCACGGGTTCATTTGAAGAATCAAACGCTGGTGAATTTACAGCATCCAGTGAATTAAAATCCACTCTGAAGAATGAAAGCTCCTGGAAGACATCGGACATTCTGGACCAGTGGCGACACATTTACAAATACCAATAAAACCGCGAGCACAAAGCCCCAGGCCTTTGTTTCCTCGTCTATTAGACCAGTGGTTCACAAACCTAGCCCCCTCCTGCTCTACACAATTTAGTTTTCCATGCTTCCAGCACACCTGATCCAGCTATTCACCAAATCAACAAGCCTTTTTTGGGCTGAGGTGAGTACATGCAGAGAAAAAACACTAAAATGTGCAAAGCAGGGGGTGTAGGGCTGAAGTTGGGAACCAGTGTTTGCTCTTGGTTGTTCCTGTTTTCTTTCGTTGCGATCACATATTTGCCTTTGAGGACTATGAATGTTGGATTTGCCCCAATAAAGCTACTCTGCCTTTCAGGCCCCTCTGTTACATTATTCAGCATTTCACACACTGCTCTGCACTAAATCAAAGACCTTGTAGAAAAGTTTGTCCACCCTGTGGCCATCTTGGCAGAGCACCTGGACAGTTATTTCCAGTCATACAAGATCAAATCCCTCTCTCTTTGAATGGCAAGAGACATAAATCTGAAACAAAAATCCACAGTAATGTTAATCGAAGACACGTTCGAAATCTCTGGTAAAATCTGACCTAAATCATGTAAATACTTTGTAGCGATTTACTCAAATAATGCACAACAAATGTTGTTGCTTGACAACTGTGCATGTTCATTTCTTGTTTGTGGCTTTACCTGCAAGCTGACTGCCTCTTTTTACTGACGGACATGACTTTTCTAAATAAACAACAGCCATGTAAAGCATGAAAATGTGTTTCTATTTCATTTTCTCCTTTAAAATCCAATTATTTCAGGAATAATTATTCTCTTTTTTATAAAGAAACAAAGTTGTTCAATATTCAAACAAGGTTGTTCAATATACCCCAGAAAAGTCTATGAAAAGTTATACATATATACACACACACACACACAGACAGACATATGTATAGAATCTTGAAAGAAAGTCTTTCATGAACCCCATTACTGGATTTTGCACTAGACCAATCCAGGTCATTAAGTAAAAACTAGAGTTATGGTCGATTATTGGCCTACGCCCTGGGCTCCAGCCCAAAGGCTTATCTCATCATCTATCCATTTTGGTGTCCTCCAACCGCAGCCGTCAGGACTACGCCTGCTACTACTGTGCGGCAAGAGCAGCAGTTTCCACCAAAGTAAACTTTACTTTGGCTTCTTGTTGAGAAGAGATGCAATCCAGCCACCTGGGCAAAAATGAGAAGACAAGACAGCGGCGGCCTTTGTCTGCAGAAGTTTCTGCAACATGCTTGAAGTTTCTGAAACTGTCTAAAACTGGGCAATGGAGCTGACATGAGGTGTAGAACACACGGGTCTATTCAGAGCAGAACTGACTGAGAGGGCCATTTCTGAGACTGCTTTGATCTGAGTAAGCTGCCCTATTCATTTGCATGACAAGTTTAGTGCAAGGACTGTTGTGTGTACAGTGTGTAATATTATGGATAATCATTTTGTTGAAATACTGTTAAAATACTGTGGTCAAAAGTTGAGACACTTTCTAAAAATGCAATAAAAACTTAATAATCCACTTGAACCTTTATTTAACAGGCAAAAGGACAAGGGAAAAATCCATTTGGTAAACAGATACGTTTAGAAACTCCAAAAAAGGCCAGTTTACCACCAGGTAAAATCCTCTCTCTTTTCATTACACTTCTCAGTCATTTGGGAACTGAAGAAATTGTTTTGCAAGTGAAATTTCTTGCCCATTCTTTCTGTATACAAAATTTGAGCTGCTCTACAGTCCGTGGTCATTGTTAATTGACTCTCTTCACAACGCACCAGACATTTTCAATGGCATTCGTATATATTCAGATCCCCCCATGCCATTGACACTGACACACCCCGCAGATCACCACAGGTGCATGTTTTTGCATGTACTCTGGACGGTTTATGTTTGCGTTTACAGCATTTACCAGATGTTTTATACAGAGCGACGTACACCAGTGCTTAAGTAGACTACGTCTGTTCTTTATACCTGTAAAGCTATACTAAAATCAACATCTGCTTTGAAGTTATTGCCAGCTAAGTTACACACCACAAACTCTGTTATAAGAAAAAGGGAGAGGTTAACACACAAGTAAGGAAAAACAAGGATAAATAAGGGTACGGGCCCAAAGTTTTTTAAAGATAAAAAAATGTATAAGAGATAAACGAGAGGATTAGTTCGCCATCAATAGGTGGGTCTTCAGGCGATGCTTGAAGACAGCGAGGGACTCCGCAGATCTGATTGGAAGTGGGAGTTTGTTAAACCACTGGGGGGACAAGACTGAGAAGAGTCTTGATGCATATCTTCCTCTTCTTTTGAGCAACGGAGGTTCAAGAGCTGCTTTGAGAGGACAAGAAGCGAAACACTGTTAAATCTGTGCTCATAAGTAAGGAGGTGAAATTACATTCTTGGCCTTAAAGGCAAGTGTTAAGGTTTTGAACTTATTGCGTACAGCCATAGCCAGTGAAGGTTCTGTAGTAGAGGTGTGTGAGAATAGGAACATTTAGGGAAATTATTTTCTGGTATGTTGAATCCGATGTCCGTTTTTCCCAAAAACAAGCTGAAACATGGACACATCTGACCAGATGAGCTTGGGCTCATATAACTTGCCAGTGTTTCTGCACAAAACTGACGTGTGGCTTCCTCTTCGCATATAACAGTTTCCCAAAGTACTCCAGAACCCATATGGCTACGTCCATCACAGTAGCAGGAGGGTTTCTCATGCAATGCCGTTTTAGGGGTCTAAGGTCAGGCACATCAGCAGCAGTTTCCGACCTCGGCAAGTCTTTCACGCTTGAATAACGCGAAGGACTCCGCAGATCTGACTGCAAGAGGAAGTTCATTCCACCACTGGGGGCGCATAGACTGAAAAGAGTCTTGATGCATGTCTGTTCTTGGCCTTGAAGCCGAGTGTTAAGGTTTTGAACTTAATGCTAGCAGTCACAGGGAGCCAGTGAAGGTTCTGTACTAGAAGCATGGTGTGTTACAATTCAGGGAATACTGAAGACTGACCTCACAGCTGAAACGGTCTCGTTATCTTCAGTGGCAGTCCAGCCTATACAGAGTTGCAGTAGAGGACCAAAGACTGGACGAGTAACTGTGTGGCTTCAGTGGTGAGAAGGAGTCAGAGTTTGTCGAAGGTAATTCTTCAGTGGAAAGCTAAGTCTGGTATACGTGTATTTTTGTGTGGCCTAATTTATCACTTGTTTTAGGAAAACGCTTAAAGATTTTACTCATTTTTTAGCTTTCAGCCTCAATTGTTGATTTGTCACATAAATATGACCCTATAGCTAATGTGCTGCCCTCTTCAGGTTAAGTCAGTAACTTACTCTTGGTTGGACACTGCTTTCAGTCTAAACACAAATAGGCAATTTGTTGACAAGATTTTTTATCAACAGAATCGATGTTGAATAACTGCACATAAAAAATCTTTCAAATCAAAAAGAATCGTACTGTGGCTTAAATACTGTGCAATTATATCATGGCACTCCTTCCTACTACTCCTCCAACTTTACTTAATAGGGCAAAGATGGTGTTATACACTGATTTAAGTATGTTTGTACTTTTGACTCCAGAAGAGTTCATAATAAAGCACAGGGGATTTTTATTGATTGTCATTCCATTTAAAACAAAAAAGACAACTGCAAGACTAAACCATACCATGGGAATAGGCTCAATGTATTCAACAGACTGCTGCTTAAGAGTTTTCATTTATCCCAGCCAATAAAAATGAACAGAAAAAGCAACACTTCTGTGGACCCCCAGTAAGATGGCGAGGCTGTGATTTAGGGGACTTTCATGGGGAGGTGCTGGGTGGAATTTGGGGAAAACAGCAGAGAAAATGGTAATGAATATTTAAGTATATACAATTAATCACAGTGTTTGCTGTTGAAGGGGCTGCGTGCGGGAGGGGGGTGGGGCAAAGTCTGAGCTATTGGTTTTTATATACGGTAGGTAATGACAGAACAGCGTGCCAAACCTGAATCTCATTCTTAACAAACATCATATTTTAAGAAATGAAAACGACTAAGACTTGCATTGTGAAATTAACCTCCAGCTGAACATTAAGCTTTCAGATATTTTTTCTCCTCTATTACAATGTAGAGTACACTAATAAAGCAACAATGAGAGCCACAGACTTCATATCTTCATGCATCCACACTTCCAGCTCTATTTATGGCACCCTGGACATGTGAACATGTGTACGTAGTTCTCGTTATTAATCCTGAGATTTGAGACATGGTAACCTGTAAAAGTAACGCTGATACGTCCCTATTAAACATATTACAATGTGCACACAGAACAGACCTGGTTAAACAATGCCTCACTGAGATCCTGCAAAAATATCCTTTATGAGTCCCTTCTGCAAAAGTGGGAGCAAACAGGCATTTTCCTTTAAAAACTTCCTAGTGGAAGTTTGCTCATACTAGGTATGCACCCCTTTCTTCTATCAAGCACTGATAATGATGAGTACATTTCAGTCTACAGATATACACACCACTAGAAATTGCATCATGGTATCAGTATTCTCTGTTGCTGATCACAATACGGTATTTCAGTGCCAGCATTGGCACACAGTATCAGTATCAGTGAACAATTAGCTCGCATTGAAGACAAAGACACAAAAATACAAACAAGTGGTCAAGAACACAAGAGGACTCAGGCCTTGGAGTAGAACCTGAACTCGGCCGCCCCTCCAGGTGGGATCAGCCAGATGCTACCTAGACTCCACATTCTTCTAAAGACCTTTCCTTTTTATTCTGTTTATGATTGTTTGTGTATTTTTCCAGAACAATAACAAATCTCCTGTCCTTGCTGGAAGCCAAAGAAAGACAGGGTTCCCATGTTAGGACTGTGTGTGTGTGTGTGTTCATGTTTGTATGAGTGTGTAAGTGCAGGAAAGGTTCACACCCTTAAGAGAACGGGGTCGGATGTAACAGCTCGAGTTACAGGTTCACTCTCATTAATCTCCCTTTGGTCCAAGGCCAAAGGTCAGGGCCAGTTGGCATGACCTAGGGCAGGACGAGGTCCAGACTTCTAAAGAAAGTCTGTCTTCATGTATAACTTTCACTTCTCTCCTCCGTCCTGTCCGCCTATACCCAGCCCCGGGCCTGCAGTCGGCACCTCCAGCGATGGCTGATGTATGGCCGAGTTGCGAAGGCAGCCAGGTGGGGTCACATTATAAAGCTTTTGATGAAATGGTTCTTGCCCAGGCTTGGGATCTGATTTTTGGGCACACTGGAATCAGTAATATTACAAAAGGTGGCAAAAAAACCCCTCTCAGAATAAAGGTTACAATATAAATCACACAATATTTATCGTGTTATTATGAGCATCTTAACCATCAGATTTCTTAATAGTGTTTCTGTGTTTTGCTAAAAATGTATCTTACCAAAATATATTTTGTGCTGATCATTTATTAAACGTAATGTTAATTTGTAGTTTTTGACTATATAATATGTCAAATAAAGCCAGTTTCCTTTCAAAGATAATCTGTAACAGTGCAGGTCTGATTCTTATCAACTGGCGATAAAGAGTCAAATTCTAGACTGTCCTTTAACTTTAAATGTACTTGTTCACTGTTTCAGCACATTGGCTGTCACTCCATAGCTTAATAAGATGTCTGGTGATCTACATTACAATTATAATTATTAACATATTAGGTGATGCTTCGTGGGTTAATTGTGATAATAAATATCTTTAAATTAATTTGTTAGCAAAGAGCACTGTGTGTACTTTTAGTAAATATTAAACGAGTGACATGCAAATGTACAAAATCTCAGTGTGTACAAAAACGTTTGGCTAGTTGTGTGTGTCAAAATAATCAGAATATGGTATTCTGCCCTTGGGTTTATGGATATGTGGCTACAAAGACACCAATGAAAGCTACAACAGCATCAGTAAACTCTCTTCATGCACTTTGAATGATCTTCCTGTATCCCTCAACATCATTTGACACAGCAAAAGGGTTTTGCAATGTGCAACGTAGTCTCACTGTCACTATTACCTTCTGTCTTCTTTTGTTAATAAAACAATAGATGTGGACGTGATCAACATTTCTCTATCATCACTCTAGAATAACAGAACCAGGCGGTCTGAAGTAAAACGAACTGCCGACGGTTCAGCGGTGGGCTACACGTGGGCAAGACCCTCAATGTGTTTCCAATTATCACACGCTCAGTGGCTTAATAAGACAACACATTCCAACACAGTGAAAAAAAGGGAACTCATGACACAGGCTATGCAAGGTGGCAGACAACTTATCTGATGACTAACATGTGCACTTACACCTTGTGTAACACAAAACAGATGAGTCCATTTAGACCAGCAAGGTGTCCCAGAAAGATCTATAAGCCTGAATAATTTGGAGCGTATGTCTTTAATGCTGTTGTTCTGCAGAATCCGCTGCAGCCCCGTACTGAGGAAGTCTGCTCGAGTATCTCTCCTGCGGCTGGATGGCTTTGTAGAGGCAACTCATATGGTAGATATTAGAGCTGTGTCTCGTTTCTCGCTACAGGCTCCTTAAGAGTTCTGCACTTCTCTACCACTCACTGATTTACATCTCGAGATAAATGCGCATTCATTTTCCATCTGCTAATATATGACTCTCGAGGGCACATGGTGGGTTCACTGGAAGTCCCTTAACATAAAGGACTAGATTTGAGGGACATTTTGGGCACTTTGTCAGAACCAGAATCAGAAATTTTTATCGACCATGGAGGAAAATAATTAGACTGCGCAAAGCCACAGAGACAATGATTCAAAATAAAATATAATATATAGTCAAAAATTCTATGTAACCTCAAGTTAGATATGAGATTATTTAAGTACTTATATAAATAATAAAAGTGCTCCTTTCCAAAACAACAAAGGAAAGCACAAACGTCTGAAAAGTACACATGTACAGACCTGTATGATATTTGGGAACCTCATGTCAAATCATATATTTTGTTGATTTTCTGAGGGAAAAGACCTAAACACCACCTCTGCATGGAAGATGCTTAAATATAAAGCAGAGTGCTTCTAATTCAGAATAAAAATTTATCAACAGATTTTCAACAATATTTATGTTTGAAAAGGGTGAAGGCCACTTCAGTATATTAATAATTTGTTTCTTGTAGCTTGAGGCTGATTTTAATGCATGTTTAGATTGTCTTGTTGTCATATCCAACCTCATGTCATCTTCAGTTTCTTCATTGTTTATGTTTAATAGAAACCTCTCTTGTATTATTTCTAAAATTTGGTTACCACACAACCCTACAGCATAATGGATCCACACTCATGCCTAAGAGTTGGCAAGGTTGTTGCTTCATCAGACCACAACATTTGATTCTAAAAGATTCTGATTTATCTTCTGTAAACATTTTATGTACTGCAGCCATTGAATTCTTAAAGTTATCTTCTGGTGACGCCTTTCATGTTGATTATGTTTGTGCAACAACATTGCCGGTTTATGACTTTTCCTGTGGCAGCCAAATCTTCCTTGTCATAATAGTGGCGGTTTCATTTTACATGCGTGACTGGTCTGCAATGAGCTTTTAGTGTTTTTTGTCTTAATTTTCCAGATCTTGTCTTGACTTCAGTAGATCTCCTTAACTGTCCTGTAACAGAAATCTATTTTCTTCCTTCTGAAATCTCCATTCGCTTTTTCCCCCCAACATATTAAATTCAGCGAATAAATGTTAGCTGTGCATTAGAATTTGTATGTGTCATACTAAAGCATGTCCATGCTGATGTTGTATTAACATTTTTCCAGTTCAACAAGATGTTCAGAATTAACAAAATATGTTACTTGATCAGGGGCGTCCAAATCTGTGCACACAAACACAAGAGAATAGAAAAGTGCACACACCCTTGCTATCAATACAATCATCGCATATCTCACTTCTCAAAGACTCAAAGAAGTGTTTAAAGCTTGAAGTCAGATGTCATTTTAGGTGAGAGCTGGATGCTGCAGCTCCCGCACAGCCTGCTGACTGTTTATTCTCCTGTAGAGACGCTATTTTCCTAAGGTAGTGACTCACTGCCTTTAAGTCCAAACAATGAAGCACAGGAGCGTGTGCGAGAGAGAGAGAGAGAGAGAGAGAGAGAGAGAGAGAGAGAGAGAGAGAGAGAGAGAGAGAGAGAGAGAGAGAGAAACAAAAAAAGGGAGAGAGTGAAAGTGCCAGAACCCCTGCCAGCTCCTCGTAATTGCTCCCAGTCCTCTGTCATTGCGTTGCACAAGCCCTGATAACACACACTTTGATATGTGACATTACCACATATCACCACACACTGGGTTTCAAATATACACACTCCATTTCCTCTGCTGATAACTGTTCTTAAAAAGTTTTCTCAGCACCTTGAGGTGGCCGAAGGTGGACCACCCTCAGCTACAGTAAACAAGAGGGCACGGTGCTCCAGTCATTAGTGCAGAGCAGAAACCTTTCCAGTTCGTGAGATAGGAATCAGAAGCGCAACTTGGATTCCAATAACAAAGCAACTCTTTTGTTTTTAAAGCAATTAATAAATAAGATAAATTAAACAGATGTGCTTGCTGCGTGGGCGCCGTTGCCTGGGTTTCTTTATCTACTATGGTGATCTTGCTTGCCTCCTGGGCTAATATGGATCTAACATGGCAAAGGCGGTTTATTAATTGTTATTGTAACATTACCCTTTGCAGTGAGGATACTATAGATGCTGCAGTATGAAAACTAGTCCTCTAATAAACATTTGTACGTTTTCTGAGAATCCTGATATTCCTTTGATATTTTGACGAATCAGGGTATACACGTGTTCCAAACAGTGTTCGTACCTGCGTGTGGGTTTAATAATGCGAGGCATTTAACTGTAATGTGCTTCAATGAAACAGCACTGTAGTATTTTGGTCACAGTGTGCAGCCCCAGCAAACACTGTCAGCCAAAACAACAACCCTGTTAGCTGTTTCCTGTGCATAAACAACACACACACACACACACACACACACACACACACACACACACACACACACACACACACACACACACCCACACAC
>JBBJLR010048024.1:0-11862 GCA_037577145.1 Brachypetersius gabonensis
CTTGTGAGCTCGACGCTACCGGCGGAATACTAACTCTGACCTTGAATGGTGTTTGGATACTGACCTACTTAATCTACCTCTCTGAATGTTATTCACCTGGAAAATGCCTCTTGGTTTAATATTTAAGGTCAGTCATTGAGACAAGGTTAGCTAATGGCCGGATTCTGCTAAATAATAGGACGTCATTTATAATCATCTATCAAGGAACTGTAAAAATGGTTTGGTTAAAAGTATTCAGGTTCTATGTCACACTAACAATTTACTCCATTTTATTATGTAGTCTTGTTGAATAAGTTACGTTTATAATAGGTTCGGACCTCCCCCTAGTCTAGAGTTTAGATTAGTTTGATTGCTAGTTTATCGGAAGTTGTGAAAATTAAGGCGGGACCTACCGCTAGTCTCTGTTGGGAAGGCTGGCATGGGGGAAAATTTGAGTGAAGAATGTTTAACATGTGCTGCCATATAGGAATGGGTTAAGTGTTTTGTATTATGTTTTGTTTTTAGTGTATTTATTTATGTGTAGAAATTCCATAATTTGTTAAGGATCAGCTATACTGTAATTTGGTTAGTGGAACGACTGACTGGGCGATGGTTATTTTTACAGAATTGAGATAATGGGAACTCCAGTTAGGTTTATTAGTTGGAATGTGAAGGGTTTAGGTGGTTTGATAAAAAGAGCCAAAGTATTTGCTCATTTAAAAACATTAAGAGCTGAAATTGTATTTCTACAGGAAACACACTTGCATGTGAAAGACATCAAAACTCTTAAAAAAACATGGGTTGGTCAGATTTTTCACTCCAACTTTAATACCAAGAGCTACAGCTATACTTATCCATAAGAAACTTCAATTTTCTGCCACAAACTGTATCTCTGATCCACAAGGTAGATTTATTATTGTATCAGGCTACTTATATCACACTGCAGTGGCTTTTGTTAACGTATATGCCCCAAATTAGGATGACGTAGCATTTATTAACAAAATTATTTCTTTACTACCAGATCTAAATAAATACCATTTAATTTTTGGAGGCGACTTGAACTGTGTGACAGACCCTCTTTTAAGACAAGTTGCAAAATATTTTCCCCATCTAAAATGGGCAAAAGTGTAACCAGCTTTATGTCCCAGATAGGTTGTTTGGATCCTTGGCGTTTCCTTTTCCCGCACAGCAAAAAGTTCTCTCATTTTTCGCATATCCACCACTCCTACTCTAGAATAGATTATTTCTTCATAGATAAAAGATTTCTCCCCTCAGTCCGGAGTACCGAATACTCTGCAATAATAGAATCGAATCATGCACCCCTTATACTCGATATGTTCTCTCTTAATTATTCGGAGCGCCCCCCTTGGAGACTAAACACCTCTTTACTTGCTGACGAAAACTTTTGCACTCTTATATCTAATGCAATAGATAACTTTATATTATTCAACAAATCAGATTCAATTTCGCCATCTGTGCTGTGGGAAACACTTAAAGTGGTAATCAGGGGAGAAATCATATCTTACACTATATCTTGTAATAAGAGGAGGAACTCTAAACAAAATGAAATCATGAAAGCTATAGTGGATCTAGACTATCAGTACTCAATATTACCCTCAGATGAATTATATAAACAGAGATTGGATCTTCAAACACAGTATAATTTACTATCAACAGGAAAGACGTGCCTATACATATGAGCATGGTGAAAAAACGGGTCGACTTTTAACTCATCAACTGAAACGCAAAAACGCCTCCCGACTCATATCATAAATCCGCAAGCCTTCAAGAGAATTAACGGTAGACCCAATTGAAATTAATAAATGTTTTAAAAAATTTTACTCCAATCTCTATAAATCAGAATCCCCAGATAACGACTTGAGCGTGATTTAATTTTTAAATGAACTGAACATACCAAATGTTAACCCCAATACGAGAGAACGTCTAGATGAACCCTTACAGATTAAGGAAGTCCTGGATTCAATAACGGTGATACAAAGTGGCAAATCCCCTGGCCCTGATGGATACCCCGTTGAATTCTATAAAAAAATTTCGACCAAATTAGCCCCACTCCTGCTGGAAATGTTTAATCATTCCCTTGGCCAGGGGACCTTGCCACAAACTCTTACAGAAGCGACTATCACGCTATTGTTAAAGCCTGGTAAGGACGCACTGGAATGTGGTTCGTATAGACCCTCACTTTTGAACATTGACGTAAAAATACTAGCCAAAATGCTTGCATCTAGAATAGACACCATTATGGAAGACATAATTTCACCTGATCAGACTGGATTTATTAGAGGACGGTTCTCCTTTACTAATATTAGACTATTGAGGATAATCCATTCTTCTACATCATCAGATACCCCTGAGGTGGTTGTCTCCCTGGATGCAGAGAAGGCAATCGACCGGGTAGAATGGAAATACCTTTTTGCTGTACTGGAAAGATTTGGGTTTGGACCGAGGATCATTTCCTGGATTCGGCTAATTTACTCCTCACCAAAAGCGTCTGTAGTTACAAACACTATACGTTCTGAGTCTTTCCCATTATCAAGAGCCACAAGACAAGGGTGCCCTCTCAGTCCTTAACTGTTTGTATTAGCCATAGAGCCATCATCCATTAAACTTAAATCATTATCATCTGTCCGTGGTATTAATCGATGGGGGAAGGAATGTAAAGTAAGCCTTTATGCAGACGATTTATTGCTGTACTTGTCAGACCCAGTATTCTGTGCCCCGTTGGCTGTGAAGACTTTCCGTACTTTTGAGAGTTTCTCAGGATATAAATTAAACTTCACCAAAAGCGAATGCTTCGAATTTCTTCATAGGCATAGAACAGAAGGTGGGCTTGCACTACCTAACTTAATGCTATACTACTGGTCGGCTAACATACAGAAAATTGTATACTGGTTTCAATCTCCATCACTTGAATGGTGCGAAATGGAATCTAGATCATGTTTATCATCTTCCCTACCTGCTCTAGTTAATACAAAATTACGCTGTTCTTTTTCACAGTACACCTCATGCCCAATTGTTAATAATACCCTGAAAATTTGGACACAGTTTAGGCATCATTTTAAACTGTCAGATATCTCCAAGTGCGCCTATATGTAATAACCATCTTTTTTTTACCATCTAAGATGGATTCTGTTTTTAAAATATGGGATAGACTGGGACTCAGTAAATTGGGTGACCTTTATAAGAAGGGAACTTTTAGTAATTTTGAAGACCTTTCTGTTAGATTTAATCTTTCATGCACCAATTTATTTCGTTACCTTCAAGTACGTCACTTTGTTAGAACACTGTGCCCTCACTTCCCCAACATACCACCAAGATCTGTAATAGACTATTTTAGAAATCCCAGTCAAGTCCAAAGGCTTAATCTCTAATATCTATGGCATTATGTCTTTGGAAACCACAACACTTAATACAATTCGTACTGCATGGGAAGGCAAACTGGGGATGGAAATTTCTGACCAGGCTTGGAATAGAGCCTTAAAGAGAGTTAATGACACTACGACCTGTGCACGACTTAGTTTAATTCAATTCCAAGTACTCCACCGTATTCATTACAGCAAAGCTAAGTTAGCTAAAATATATTCCAATGTTCATGAACAGTGTGACCGCTGTCATTTGGATAAAGCCAATCTAACACATATGTTCTGGACATGTTCCAGTTTGAGGAGGTATCGGTCAGTAATATTTAAAACTTTATCAGAAGCATTTAATGTGGACATGCAACCCAATTTTGAAATGGCTATCTTTGGTGTCATCATGGATGAGGTCTCAATTCATAAAAAAAAAAGAAAGATGCCTTTGCCTTTGCTACCCTTCTTGCAAGAAAACGGATTTTGTTGAGTGGAAATCTGCACATCCACCTAAGGCCTCACAATGGTTTAAGGACCTTTTGCAAGTTCTAAAATTGGAAAAAATTAAATACTCTCTTAGAGGGTCAGTTAATAAATTTTATGCTAAATGGAACCCACTGTTATCATATTTTGAAAAGATCCCAACCATCACATTTGATTAAATTCTAAATGATCCAACTTGACTAAGATAATATGTAATGTGGAATCTCCCTCTTTATCTTTTAATTTATTATTATAATATTTTTTCTTTAATTATTTTTCTTTAATAATTTAATAAGCAAATACCAGCTGCCTCTTGCCAATGTATGACAAAGAGCATTCTAGGCTATAAGAGTGTTAAAAGCAGGTGGCGTTCTGGTGGGCTCAGGGGTAAGAGTGCTTGCTATGAATACAGCAATCATACTGAGAGCAGTTGGGTAAGCTTAAGCTTTCGAAAACTTTTTTGAAAAAGATTTGAGTTTAGAAGCTACCATTATCACCACTTACATAAAGCAATGAAAGACTGAAAGGTCACGGTTCTTAAGATCTAACATGAGTAGTGAATTGCTGAACATACCAGTTATGTAGAGAAGGTCTCTTCCATTGACCCCAAAAACCAATATCAGTCTTGGTTCACAGCACCTTGTCAAGAGATTTTTTTTGTTAACAGTGAAATGAGAAGGTGCTCTGAAAGTTTTTGATCAAAATGTTACTGTGAATTGACAAACACCACCCAAAGTCTCTCCGCTCACCAGGCATTTGGTCTTGAACAGCACCATATACTTGCTTTAATAGCTCACCTGTTTAAAAGAGTCCGATTACAGGTTCTTTTTACCAAGGTTTTGTGATGTGCACATTCAGCTTAGAGGCCTCAACACTCTTTTCATTGTTTTTCTCTGCAGGAGTGGTCACCTAAAGCCAGTGATTTTGTATGAACAGAAAACTTTGTGCAGAATGCATGGTTTGGCCTTGAAAAGGGTTGTTTAACTGGCTCCACACAACACTTTGGAATCAGTATTTTGAAAAACTCATATAAAACTCATTTGTTTTCAAAATAAAGTATAAAATAATGCTATGTCGGCCCTGCGACGTGCTGGCGACTGTCCAGGGTACACCCCGCCTTCGCCCATTGCAGCTGGGATAGGCTCCAGCCCCCCCCCCCCACCCCCCCGACCCTGAATGCAGGTATAAGGGGTTGATAATGGATGGATAATGCTATGTCTGAGCTTCTTAACAGGTTTCCATTACTAGCAGGAATAGAGTAGAAACTGTTGGGATGACCTGAATGATGAACAAAGCTGCAGAAGATTTTTAAATAATCAAGTTATAATAAAGTCAACATGCTGAGGGTCATGTTAGGTGTTTTAAAATCTTGAATTAATTTTATGGAAGACGCTCATCATCCTGCCACCAGTCAGTTCTTCTCTCGGTTCTCCTCCACATCTCCCTCTTCCTCTGGGAGTGTTTCTCCCTGTTTGTGGAGGAGTGGACTCCCCTCTGGTGTTTTCTCTCATTCGTCTCTCTCTGTTGTCCTCGGATTTGAGGAGGCCTCTCTAGAGCTTTGCTCATGTGGGCTCTGGAGCTGTTTTTGATGGTTCTTAACCAGCCCTGCTTGTCATCTCTGTCTAGATTCTCCCAGTTCTTCTGCTGAGATCTCTGTGGAGCAGAACCTTTCTCAGGAGGGGTTTGATGTCTATCCTGTAAGAACAGTAGTCAGAAGGTTGGTTTACCCCACATTACCAGTTTGGTTCTACCTGCCTGCTGGAACCCAACAGGTATCAGGTGGACCCCATTAATGATGAATTATTTAACAAGGAACGTTTTAATGAAGGCCCAAAAGTAAAAAAGGACTGAATGAGAACTGATGAATTTTCAAATATACCCAAAAGCTTTTTTTGGAGAAGGAGAAACTAAGAAGCCTTTCAATAGATTTCATTAAAATAGAATTTCCTGAAGAAAATGCTGAATACAGCTTTAACAGTTTTTCAGTGGTTGATAAGGTATTGCCAGATGGTTGAGATGGCATTTTAGGTGGTTGCTAGGTGGAATCTGAGTTACTCTTAGGAATCAAGAGGAATAAGGAGGATAAGTAAAGAGGAATCACACCTGATCAGTCTAAGTGAAGAGTAATATTAGAGGTTGTTCAGGCTAAAAGATCTCCCCCTGTACCTGCTCTCCTTTCCTCTGCGGTGTATCCTCTCTTCCACAGTGTCTCCAGGTCTCTGACCGTGTTCTTCTCTTTTGTCCTCTTTGTTGGTTTCTCCTTTGACCGCCAGCTCCCTCAGTTTCTCTTCTGTCCGCTGGAGCTTCATTTTCCTCCTCCTTCAGCTCCTCACTGACCTTCTCATAGTGAATCTTTCTTCCTTTTCCTTTCGTTGCTCTGTGGGTCTTTCTCTTTGCTCAACTCTGTTCAGGTTTTTATGGTCGTGCTTCATCGCATCCACTTCAGCCTTAGCAACTGGACAGAAATGGCAAGGGGGCAAATAAGGGCTTGTTGGAAAGGTCTCACAGAGATCTACCGGCGTGTCACGGCTCAGAAACTATTTTTTTTCACAGTGAATCTTGGTATTTCTATTGATTTGTAAATATAGATTTTAAATTTTTTTTTACTATTCTGCAAGTGAACAGTACAACCAAACTATTTTCCTTTTCCATAGTAAATTTTCTATTTACTATTTTCCATAGTTAAGCTATGGCGCCATGTACTGGAAGCTTTGAGGAACAGCACAGCAGGAACGACTACATTCAAGTCTTCTTTAGCTCAGTTTTAGCCTCATTTTAGCTTAATTTCTAGCCTTTAGCTCCATTTCAGCTTCATTTAAGCCTCAGTTCACTTTGGTTGATTGAGCTGTTTCTATAAGGCGGGCGTTAAGTGGACTAGCAAATAGTGTGGTTCGGCTGAAGAAAAAAAAAAAGAAGAAGAGCATTGAACCGCAATAGACAAATGATCAGAAAATTCTTTGTATATTAAATACGCTTTCATCAGTTTATACAATTATTTACAATTTAAACATTACCCATTTTGAATTTTTACTGTGAATTATTCAGTGGATATTTTAATCAACTAAATTAAAATTGTCCATCTGTGTCATTTCTACGATTTAAAGACTTCTTGCTGTGTTCTCTTCATTGCATCTGTTTATTTTCTTTACTCACTCAGAGGTTCGTCCACAGTCTCCTTGTTGTCCTCCAGGTGGATCTCAATGAACTCGCTCTGATTTGATCCTCTGCTTCAGTGCGCATTTGCCTCAGCGTTTGATTCTCTGCTTGTACATCAATAAAGACCTCAGTTTTCCAGCTGCGCCATTTCCATCTCATCACTTATTCCTGCTCTTTACTCACCTAGAAGGATGTCAGTTTCAAGATCCAGCAGAATCCTCTTCTCCACCGTTTCCACTGCTGAAAGAATCCACAACGTCCTTCATGGCTTCAGCCTCTGGTTTAGCCTCAACACTGATCTTTTGAGTCTTTCCACTGCTGAAAGAATCACTTCTTTCACAAAATCCTTAAAGATAATCAGATTTTGACACAATAATTTAAAATCAGCATTGAATTACTCAGTATCTACCATGAATTATTCTGTAACCTGCTATGAATTAGTAAGTGCATTAACTATTAAAATTTTTTTTAATCTGTCTTTTCTATGATTCTAAGATTTCCTTCCTTAAATTGAACTATCACCTGTTCTCCAGATGTGTCCTCTTCATTCAATCCATTTATTTACTTTACTTTACGAGGTTCGTCCACAATCTTCTCATTGGGGACAATGTTGATCTTCATGAACTCTGATTTGATCCCCGGCGTCAGTGCCCATCTGTTTCAGTGTCCGATTCTCTGCTCAGTTTTCCAGCTGTGTCATTTCCATCACACCACTGATTCCTGCTCTTAACTCATCTAAAAGGATGTCAGTTTCAGGATTCAGCAGACTTCGCGCTCATCCTCTTCTACACTGTTTCCACTGCTGAAAGAATCAGCATCTCCACAACGTCCTTCATGGCTTCAGCCTCTGGTTCAGCCTCAGCGCTGATCTTCAATTTGTCTTTCCACTGCTGAACAAATCACTTCTTCCACAAAATCCTTAACGGCTTCATCTATCTGTCTGTAACCCCTGTGTCACTAGAGTTCTAACCAACCTGGAGTCACACTCATAACCTAAACACACAAGCTAATGATGATGAAAGGACTTCCTGTCTGACATTAAAACTTACTAAGATTTTCTAAGCCACTAGAGTCAGAGTGTAAGTAATAAATGAGAACAGGTAAATGGTGTAACTTGTGCGGTGCCTCCACTGAGGAAGTATTTTACCTGGCCTAAATATACATATCCCCAAAAATTAAATAGTTAAATTTGTCATGATTTTGGCTCATCCTAAATGAAAGGGAGTGTGAATGTGTTTGCTTGAGAGTGTGTGTTTGTTTTACTATACCTGTGAGGTCCAGCTATAGAGATTTCACCTTTCTTGTGAGGTCTTTTTTGATAACAGGTCCAAAATTACAGACCTCACAAGGTTTTGCATGCAATTACCTTTTATTTGCTTGTACTCTGCAGTGCCCCTAATGTACACACTCGTGCACTACAGTGTGCAGAATCCAGAAAAGAACGGGATTTTTCTGATTGGATGTTTGCCAGCACAACCTAAACCTCTGTGTTCGGCTAATGCTTTTGGAGGGGAAATGCACTTTGATAGTTTGTGTAGTCTGTGCACAGATGTTCTGTGTTTTTATAAACATGAATGGGACAATAATGTTGGGGGACGAACTGATGTTTGGACCAAGGTTAGTGTGATTTTAGTAAAATGACTAAAATGATCATATTTAAAATGTAAACAGTGAACCTAGCCTACGTGGGCCTTTATGGAGTTATTTCTTTTAGTGGGGGGAATGATGGTGCCGGAGAACATCGTGATGCTGGCAATGAACCCATACGCGCATTCTATGGCATTCATAGTTTTGTAACAGATTTATTCTTTTAATAATAAAAAAAAATAATTTCTTTGTGTTTTGGTTTTCGTTTTTTGGCCAAGTGTTTCCTCATTTTTGGTTGCACCCCTACTATTATGTTACAAAATTTGTCAATTTTTCTTAATAATTTAGAAGTAAAATGCATAAAAAATATATATATATTGCCACAAAAACGTTAGGTTTTCATAAAACAATCTGGATTTGCGAGTCCTGATCCATGTAAAACTGGGGGATTACTGTATTATCATTTTACTTATTAACCTTATTGTTTAAAGCATTTTACATGCCTTTAACTGTAATTTTGTCAAATTTGACAAGTTAATAATAAAAATGTGGGCAGCTTTTAGACACAGGGGTTAACCGTATTTAATTCACAGCAATGATATGACTGACAACTGAAACTTGGTATATATTTATATATGATATACTTGTCCCAGGTCGTCTCTTTCTCCAGACCAGGGGTAGTTAACACGCTGCATTTTCTTGCTTTTATCAATTCTTCAAACAAAACAAGGCATAAGAGCCCAAATCCAAAACTATACTTCCTCAGAACACAAAAGTAAACAGGAAATCACCCAAAGCGTGAGTGGTTGACCGACCACGCAGATCGTGGTCTAAATACTAAATACAAAATCCCAAAACCAACAAACCAATAACAAAACACTAACACTTAACCGAAACTAAACACGGCTGAAACTAATAACACCCAAACTTTAAAAATAAAGGTTTCCCTACACTAAATCAAAACTTACACAAGGGTGGCCTCTAGCGTTAACCCACTAGGGTGGAAACTGTAATACCCCCACACCCAAACTGACTGCACTGACTGGACACAATCGAAAAGACTTTCCATTTAATCAGTTGGAAATGTGTGAACATAATACCGCCAGCAGCCGCTGATGTGCTACTTCCCTCAAGGTGGCACACACCTTGGGCACACACCTCTGACAGAAGTAAATTTGGGGACTGTTAAGACTTTTGGATCAGTGGCTGTATTTGGGCTTCTTATTGCCATTATATAGCTCAAACAAATGGGGACGCGAGTGTTTGTTCCCATTTGCACACACACTTTGTCAACTACTAGGCTAAAACCATTATACTTTTCGATGACGTTTACCAAGCTCTCCTCAGGTTTAAATTACACATCAACACTGCCGACATTTGCAAGTAACTCTTTCATAGCTACTAAAAATTGAGAATTTGCTGGACTAGAAACACTTTTGCAGTTTTACTTGGCACATGCGGTCTTCAAAATTTTCCATCTAGTTTTGATCTGGTCAATGCCTACCACCTGCATTTCCATGTGCACTTCCATAAATAAGTTACTGTTTCGAATTTTACGCCCATTCAATCTCTCCACAAAATGTAATTGTTTAAACATAAACAATAAAAACGTAGTGTCAGTGACTGACCAGTTTTTGTTTTTAAGTACAGGTCCACTCACTTTTGCTCACTACTGCACCTGAGGTAAACTCTACTTGGCTACTAGCTAGTAGCTACCTTCCGCAAGTTCACGCACATGCGCAGATTTAATATACTTTAAAAATGTATACTTTAATAGATTTTCATCCAGCAAAGGCTACCAGTTTCCATACCCACATTACTCAATTTAGAGATTATTTGCATACAGCGGTGCTACATAAAATGTGAATGACTTGCAAGTACCGGTGGTCCCACTCATGAATAGCCTAAAAGCAAGATAGCTGAAATATTATGTATTATGTAAAACCAGCAGCCCCTCACATTTGTTTCTTTTCCATGTCTTCATTCATTTCTCTTTTCTTCATCCCTTTCTTTCTTTTTAAACCCTTTCTCTCTCTATCTCTTCAACGTTTTGTCGCTTATATTATACGCAATAATGGAAGTACTTCATCTAACAAACACATGCATAGACAGCACACAAACGTTCCGCACACACACACAAACACTTACACGTGTACAAACACACAATCATTCTGACACAAAATACTCAATTATAACAAGCCCTTCACACGCAGTTAGTTCAAGCATGAGCACATTAAGGTTTGTCACATGGAATATGCACGGTATGGGTTCTAGAGGTAAGAGATTTTTTATTTGCTTAAAGAATTACAAGCAGACATCAGTTGTATCTGAAAAGTGCACTCGTTCACTATGTAGGGCACTATGTAGTGAGTCAGCCATTTTGTAGTGGTGTCCAAAATTTTTAACAGTCAATTTCACCCACCCGTTAGTGCACTACAAAATCTCCATGTGACATGCCAAAATATAGTGTACAGACACTGTACACTACATTAATACACATACCATCATGCACTGCGGGCTTCTTTTACCGTGCCCTACATAGTGAACGAGTGCCCTTTTCGGACACACAGGATCAAAACAGTCAGGGGAAAGCACTGTAGCCATATGGAAGTGGTACCCCCTGATGGATGAACTGCTGGGGGGAAGCCATCCATCGTCCCGCCGGTCGTTTATCGGTTCATTGCAGACACTTTATCAAAAGTATCCCCCATGTTCTCTAAGAGATGTGCATTTGTGTGTGCGTGTGAGAGTGTGTTTTATGACAGGTTATCATTGCTGTTGATCAACATTACACAGCTAAAATAGCAACACCACTGTCTAGAAAATCATACCGGATTAGTACATACTGGTTGGCTGCAAAAAAAAAATTATTTAATACTTTTCTAACACAAACTTTAAAAAGTATTATTTGCAGCCAACCAATATGTACTGATCCGGCATGACTTTCTAGACAGTGTTGTTGCTATTTTGGCTGTTATACTATCTCTTTACCGGCTGGAGGGGACCACTACAGCATGGTTGCAGGGCCTTTCCCTGAGCCTGCAGTTGAGGAGGAACAAGAGCTGAAAGAAGAGAGGGCGGGACAAAGAATAGGGGCTATGAAAAGGAAGGCTGACCCGAGGGGAGGGCGATATACCGGTAGACACCATTAACAGGTAGAAATTTGTCAACCGATAGAGAGTTTGGTCTATCGTCTTTATTGCGATGGAGATCACGTGACGTTGCACGTTAGGTACCGTAATTTCCGGACTATAAGGCGCACCTGAATATAAGCCGCACCAGCTAAATT
>JBBJLR010048033.1:0-11862 GCA_037577145.1 Brachypetersius gabonensis
AATATATATATATATATAAGTCCGTTGTTTACTGTAGTTTGCTTTCTCTGCAGAAATGTGATCTTTCCTGGAGTGTCTATCTTCACTCTGGAGCTAAAAACAACCAAAGACGGCTTTGGGGCTCCACTTCTCTGAAAGATGTTATGTTTTGTGACGTGAAGGCAGAACTGGTGTTATCGGACCTGCAGTTGTCTGAAAGCTGTTCTGTACAATGAATATCTGCACTTTCACAGGCGGAAGACTTCAGCCCTGCCCGTCTCACAACATCTGAAGTCTGCTTTGAACGGAATGGCTCATAATGCAACTGATGTAGAGCCTCTGACGGACAGTGAAGCGGCTGGATGTCAGATGTCAGAGAGAAGTTCACCTCTTCTTGCTGGCAGGTTGTTTTCACTGATATGTTTTTCAAGCCCTCAATTTGCAGACACTCGACATCTACAGAGCTGGCGCCTTTCGAGAGGCCTCGTCTACATGAATTAAAGAACGGAGCTAATTGTCCGGACTGTTTTCAGGAGGGAACAGATTTGCCTGTTTCTCTGCTGATAACACAACCAATTATCTGCGGGCTCAGAAGCCCGGCCTGACCGATTGCTTCAGGACCGAAGCGTAATTGATATTCACAATAATGCGGCCATCAATTCAGCTGCCAGTGATGTCCTGCATTAGCTTTGTTGGGGCCAAGAACAACTCTGATTTGTTTGGTGGACAGCAGTCGATCACAAAGACAACGCTGCCTTCACCTGCTATCATAAATAAATAAACATAAATCGTAAATACCACTCCAGAGTTGGGTGTGAAAGCCTCTTCAAGTTTACCCATCAAGTGTGATTTACTGGGGTGTCAGTAAAATAATTTCAAGGTGTGCAACTTCTGATATCCTGTCAGGATGCACTCAAATGGGAACAGTGTCCATATTCAGTAATTTTCATGTACACATCCAAGTTGAAACATACTGATTTAACTAAAAAAAATGACACTTAATGAGCAGTTATTTAGGGTTTCTAATGCAGTAAAATGAATCAAATGCAGAAGTTTTGTGTAGTAACCTTAGATACACACTCTTCTTGTTTGGAGCTAATAAATAAATAAATAAATACATCATTTACATTTACGGCATTTTTATCCAAAGCGACTTCCATTCTCTACCTACAGGGGACAGTCTCCCTGGAGCAACTTGGGGTTAAGGGCCTTGCTCAGTGACCCAGTGGTGGTGCTGAAGGTAGGATTCGAACCCATGACCTCTTGGTCTGGAGGCAAGTATCCTACACACTGAGCTACCTCCACCCCTCATCAAGTACTTCTTTGCAATTTTAAGCCAATCTAAATATCTGTCCATTTTATAAAAGTTGGGTGACATTCTTTTCTCTTTTTTCTATTATTTTAAAATAATATTAAAAATACTTACACTTATGCCGTATGTTAGAACAAACACTTTATCTGCCAAAGCAATTATCTGCCAATGATAAAACAATTCCAGTATTTGCTAGCAATGTCTTTAGAGGATGGCAGTTAGTAACAATTATTTTTATATATCAGCAGTAAGCAGCTGGGTGGCCTAGTGGTTAGGGAGTTGCCCCTTTGATCAGAAGGTTGTGGGTTTGAATTCCAAGACTGCATGTGGCACTGAGCCACACACTGCTATCCAGGCGCTGTGTTTCTGGCTGAGCGATGCTTCACTTGGTGAATGGACTGAATGCAGAAGAAGAATTTTGATTTGTTCACACTGTGTGCTGTGCTGTGTTCACAGTAAAAATGGTTTTTATTTGATGTTAAAACTTGACATCAGTGAGTTCTGTTTGTTTATCTGATGTTAATAATTCCTTTAGACTGAGAAGGTGAGTATTTTCTTTTTCAGAATTTGATGTTAATGACCCTTTAGAGTTGGGCAGTGAGTAACTTTTGTTTGTTTGATATTTGTTAACAACTTTAGCAGACAACGGTGGTTAATGTTAGTTGCTGTCAATGTTTTAAATATGTAAAAATTGACAAAAGTCTAAATGGTTTGAGATTTTGCCGTGCTAATGCACTGCTGGCCATATCTGCAGCGAACGGTGTGTCAGAATCCGCATCTGAGTGTCTTGGAGATGTTTTTCAGAGCCCAGGGAGGAGATGATGGCGGATCGTTCATTTCGAAAGGTATCCACACAGACTCTTTGATGTTGTTGTGGCCTACGAGGGAACACTCCTCACAGACGTATCACAGCAGCCAGGCTGAGGAAATTGATCCGATCCATCGGCTGGAGGGCGAAGCAGGAGTGTGTCCTCCGCCGCACGCGCTCTCGCCGCGATTTAACCATCAGCCATCAAAACACATCAGAGGATTCAGTGTCCGAGACGTCCTTCACCACATGAGAGGCACATGCAAACCACTCGCCTCCCCACCAAAAAACCCACACCCATCTTCATATCCTTCACATTTTGATCTCGTATTTGTTAGTTGTTTACACTCAAGGCTGCGACTCTGACATGTGGAATAAGCTCTCTCTCTCTCTTTCTCCCCTTCGCTCCGGTGCTGATAAAGTGACTGCAGAAAGCGGAGTAATTCAAAGAGGTGAGAGAGGACGAGGTAAAACAAATTCTGGAAGTGAATCCTCTCCCAATCCGCCCTGCAGGCAGATAACAAGCAGAGGAACAGAGAAACCAATTGGCTTCAGTTTAAAGTACACACACACACACACACACACACACACACACACACACACACACACACACACACACACACACTCCCGCAGCTTCAATTGTCTGGGCTCAGATGTCTAACCCAGGTATAATTTGCCTGCGATGCTTGAAAAAAATAACAAAAAAACCCAGCACAGTTTGATTAGAAAACCCATTTTTAAAGTTTAAACATGTTGTTTTTTCTTGCTGATGTTCAAGAGTAAGAGCAGAAAGCTCCATTTGCAGGATCTTCAAGTAAATAAATAAACAAACAAATAAATAGACAGATATGGCTTCCCGGAGTTCGGCAGACTGCTATTCAAAGTGCCGCGCGCCCCGGGGAAGCCCTTGCTGTGCTCAGGCTGGAGCTCAGGAAAGCAAGTGTTGTAAAAAGAAGCAGGGGCTTATTATCTGGAGCACTTTTAAAAATAAAGATGCTGAAAAGGGTCCTTTCAGTTCCCTGAAGAACCTCTCAAGCGTGGACGGTTCTTTAAAAGGCCCAGACACTACATTTTCCATGTATTTATTTATTTATTTTGCCACAAGGTCCACTCGCAACATTTATTTTATCTCAGTTTTCCAAGATTGTCTCTCCTTGTCCCTTACAATTAAACCGGCTGGTTCTGTGAGAGTGATATACAGTAATCTCCCAATTTACTCTGATCAGGAGTCATGGATTCAGTCACATGCTGATTTGTTTTTGAGAACCGAACTCTCCGCAATATGTGGAAATCTCCACAGTAACACAGAAACTGCAAATATTTATTTATTTATTTTTACAAATTTTAGTTCTAAATGATTAAAATATATAATTTACAAATAACATAAATAGTAATCCAAATATAAATTCAGCTAAATTGACAGTTATTGGCTGCTGCCCTCATGTTTTCCTGTTTTTGTTTCATTATTCTAAAAGCCCTATGCCACCCAAACGTCCTGCGCCTTCTGGCAATGCAGCTCAGCATCTCAGCAGCTCAGCTGCATATCAGGCAAGAATTACAGACCAGATGGGGAAGAAATTTCATTTTAAATTCAGCTTAATACATGACCCTTAACAACAATGTATACAGGGGCGGACTGGCAATCTGTGCATTCTGGAAAAGGCCTTCCAGAAGAGAGAGACAGAGAGAGAGAGAGGGAGAGGAAGAGAACTAGAGAGAGAAAAAGAGAGAGAGAGAGAGAGACAGAAAGAGACAAAGAGAGAGAGAGAGAAAGAAAGAGTGAGGGAGAGATTTAAATTCAGTGCGGCTGAACGGTCATCTCGGGTTCTGGACTTTCCCAGAGAGAGAGAGAGGGAAAGAGAGAGAGTAAGAGAGAGTGAGACAGAGAGAAAGAGAGAGAGAAAGAAAGAGAGACAGAGAGTGTAAGAAAGAGAGACAGAGAGATTTAAAGAAAAAAAAGACTGAATTCGAAACAGTCATTCTGCTGCATCTCTCTCTTACTCTCTGTCAGGCCCACATGGCCCAGAACGGCCGTCCGGTGTGCGGCAGAACGGCCGTTCTGGACTTTTCCAGAACGTACAGATTGCCAGTCCACCCCTGTATACACTTTCATTAAGGGTAATGTATTAAGCTGAATTTAAAATGAAATGAAAGTGTTTTGAATTCAGTCATTTTTCTTAGAATATCCTCCACAATATTACGTGGCACGATGTAATCCTTCATGTATTTTAGTGCTAAATTATTAAGAAAAGTATAATTTACAAATTTTGTAACATAAATATTAACGTAAATTCAGCTGCAGCTCCATATAAAATACAATTGCATAAATGTTTACTGCCCAGAGAACACAAAGAAGGCTGCCTTGGGGTGGTTAATAATGCTTGTTTTTCGTTTTGTCCTTCTTAAAGCTCTAAAGTTACTGTAAATTAAATTAAAAGAGGCTGTTGAGCTCAATAGCTGTCCAGTGTCTGGTTTAACCAGTGGGTCACTGCAATACTCCCCGCTCCCCGCTAGATGAACAGTAAAAATGATTGGTGATTACTCCTACATTATTACTAAAAAATACATTAAATTAGTTCTATATTTACCCTGCTTATACAAAAGAAAAGGACAACGCATACCAAAGAAAATGCCTATGCATGAATTACAATCTGCACAGCGGTAATAGCGGGTTTATTTTCACATTTTTATAAAGGATTATGTATTAAACAGTTTAAAATGAAATTAAAGTGCTTGGGGAGCATATTTGGGGGCATATTTAGGGTTTACACTATAAAAATAGGTTTGTTTTTTGGAACATAACCCCCGCAAAAAGTGGGGAATTACTGTATGTAAATGATCTCTGCTTCATTTATAAAGGGCAGGGTTGAAACACTCCTGTGGAAAGTGAGCTGGACCAAATGACAGTGTAACCTCCTCCTCCTGTGTCTCTCCTCCTCTCCCAGTGTGTCTCCTCCTCTCTCTCTGTGTCTGCTCCTCTGTTTTTGTGTCTCCTCCTCTCTCTCTCTGTCTCCTCCACTCCCAGTGTGTCTCCTCCTCTCTCCTCATGTGTCTCCTCCTCTCCCAGTGTGTCTCCTCCTCTCTCCTCGTGTGTCTCCTCCTCTCTCTCTGTGTCTGCTCCTCTGTTTGTGTGCATCCTCCTCGCCCCTCGTGTGTCTCCTCCTCTCTCTCTCTCTCTGTCTCCTCCTCTCTCTGTGTGTCTCCTCCACTCCCAGTGTCTCCTCTTCTCTCTGTGTGTCTCCTCCTTTCTCTTCATGTGTCTCCTCCTCTCCCAGTGTGTCTCCTCCTCTCTCTCTCTGTCTGCTCCTCTGTTTGTGTGCCTCCTCCTCTCCCAGTGTGTCCTCCTCGCCCAGTGTATCTCCTCCTCTCTTTCTCTGTGTCTCCTTCTCTCTCTCTGTCTCCTCCACTCCCATTGTGTCACCTCCTCTCTCTCTCTGTGTCTCCTCCTCTCCCAGTATGTCTCCTCCTCTCTCCTCGTGTGCCTCCTCCTCGCCCAGCGTGTCTCATCCTCTCACAGTGTGTCTCCTTCTCTCCAGTTTACTCCAGTTGTGCTGCCTGACTGCATGCCAGCTGACTGCATCTTCTCGTCTTTGAGATTATGTTCACATTGTTAATGGTGTCAGTTGCTTGTTTTTGATTCAATCGACAACTGTGTTTGCTACAATTGCAGTGCCATTGTAGGTGTGATAAATACTTGATGAAGGCAGTTTAAAATGGCATGTAACCAAACAACAGCTTTGCAAAGTCGTGTACCAGTGTTGCTTTGATGTGTGTCAGGTTGTTCAATGGGTATAAAGATTGTAAAGATTTCTTTTACAGCTTTAAACAGTGACTGTGTGCTTCTTGGCTGTGTGTGTTTTGCTCTTGAGTGTCCAACACGGCGCTCCGTTCATCAGTTGGTGTGTCAGCTGTTGGAATGCAGCCAAAGTTTAGTGTGAAGACGATAGCGTATCGACTGTAATACAAAATCTGCATTAACCTGCAGTGTTGATCAGCAGTTTAAAGTGTTAGAATGTTCCAGAACATGCCAAATCACACAGGTGTGACAGTACACTTTAATGAAAAGTAGTCAGATGACTGTGAGGCACTACAAGTTGCTACTTTTCACCAAAACAAGCATTCCAGCCTTGCTCCTCTCAAGTTCCTCAAAATCTCACAGAAGAGTTCATGTTAATGAATGCCGAAGCGACAGTTCATCAAGCAGCCTTTCAGTTTGGTGCAGAAAAAATGTCACAGGCATAGATGCTCTGTTGTTTGATGGGGTTTCATAATTATCTCCTGCTTGGAGCTTATCGGCGCCTCACCAGGTATGAGGCAGGAGAAAACTGCAAGGATTTAATCGCAGTTCTCATTAACCCGAAGTGCTCGAGCGATCGCCAGGAGAGCTCCAGACAAACAAGGCAGACCATTAAAGACTCCACGCTGATTCTCATTCTGACGAGGCCGTGGATCCTCTAGAGTGATCCTCCGGAACTTGCACCGTGCTTCTCAGTACCCTAAAGGTCACAACGCACTGATGCTCCCCAATAAAAAAGGGGGCGTGTCAGTTTCTAAAACACAACAGTGCTGCGGAGAGATTTGTATTCAGACGGATTCTGCACCCCGACCCAGGAGAACACAAACAAATCCTCTAATTCCCACATTCTGAGCTTGTAAATAAATAATGAGGCATTATGGCATATTAACGAGAAAAGGGCAAGTTAAGCACCGACATTCTCGGAATTATCCATTCTTATAAATATGCAAAGTAACACAACAATGCACTAATGTATGAATTACTAGTGCAGGAAAGTCATTTCATACAGAATGTCATAAACAGTCATAGACAAAAATATATATTGCAATAATATAAAAATCCAGTGCTGTAAAATCCTTTTTCCCCCATATAGTATTAGTCATAAACTTTGTCCGAAAAGTGCACTCATTCACAATGTAGGATACTATGTAGTGAATCAGCCATTTTGTAGTGTTGCCCGAAATTCCAACTGTCAAATTCACCCACTAGTTAGTGCACTACAAAATTGCCACACGACAATCCAATATCTAGTGTTCAGACACTGTACATTGTACATGAATACACATATACTGTTCTATCATGCACTGCAGGTTTTTTTTTCTTTTATTGTGCCCTACATAGTGAATGAGTGCACTTTTTGGACACACTGAAGAAGAGGAGAGTGGCAGAGGGAGGACAGACAGGGGTGAAAGTGGGGTTTCAAACAAAGGAGATTCAGTCACACTTGCACTTTTTTTCTCTCTCTTTCTCCACAGAGGACAGTAGTACCCAGGGCTGGACTGGGACAAAAAAATCGGCCCAAGCATTTTGAGCCGCGGCCCGGGGGTGGATTTGGTACACAGACAGGATTCCGTGCCGGCACAAAATTGACATCGGGACACCTGGCAAATGCCCGGTATAACTGATGGCCAGTCCAGCTCTGGTAGTACCCCCCAGACGGATCTATCTGTCCCCGTGTCCCCCAGACTCCTCCATATGTACGGGCTGTGTCTGAACTAGAAGGACAAGACGTGAGTTTATGTGCCAGAGATAAATTGCCAAGATCCGGTGCACTATTTAAGTAACATCCCAAGTGTCCGAAATGAACTAAACGCCACCTCCCCTTGTTCACTAGTTAGCCCCCTATATAGCAAACACTATGTAGTGAACGATTGAACAAGCAAACACTCTCTCTCTCACTCATTCAGTCACTCTCTCTCTCTATATATACACATGTATATAAACCAAGGCCACAATTACATGTTGGGTGTGTGTGTGTGTGTGTGTTGGGGGATGGGGGGCGCTAATTCAGCTGCTTTTCTGTGAGACCCACAATATTATCAGAGCTGGACTGAATAACCTGTTACCTATTCACTCAGCAGCAACAAATAGCATTTTGGGTTTTTTTTGTTTTTTTGGATGCAGAGTAAACGTTTTCCATTCCATTAGACTTGAAAGGTCACTTATTAGCGAGAGCGAGAGCCTGGTCAAACTGCTGCTCCTCAAGCTTTTATCTCTGGCCTTGCATAACTTGCTCACCCTCTCTCTCCAACTATCTTCTCTCTCTCTTTCATCTCTTTCTCCCTTCTCTCTCCTTCCCTCTCTTTCTCTATTTTTGTTTCACTCCTTCCCCTCTCTTTCTCTTTCTGTTTTGTTCCTGCTCCCTTTCTCTTTCTCTCCTGTCTCTCTGTCTCTTTCTCATTCTTTCTCTCTCTCTCTTTTTTATCTCTTTCACTTTCTCCTCTCTCTCTTTTTCTCTCTGTCTCTCTCTTGCTGAGTGGCTTTTACATTGCACTCAGACCATATAAACACTACCCATTAAAGCAGCGCTCGGCTCCGCCATACAATTTCTTCTCTCTATTCACCCCCTCTTTCTGCACAGTACGGTTGCTAGGTAACATCTCTGACCATCGGCCAAACGGAATCGGTGCTGAAGACATGCAATGCATTGATATGTAACAGCTCCACATTGATTTTTTTGTTTTCTCATGCAGTGTGTGTAGGGGATCAGCAAGGCCAGACCCCCTCGCTAACAAGGAGCTTCACCATTTGATTTCTGAAGTGAATATCAAGTCAAATCAAGTCAAGTCAAATAAGTGTTTATTGTCTTTTCAGCCATATACATATTAGTATGCAGTGAAACCAAACAACACAATGATCCTCCAGAAATGCTGTGTTCTTCCCAGACCACAGCACTCTTACAGGACCACAACATTCCTTTGGGACCATAATGTTCCTCCAGAAACTTAACATTCCTCCAGGATCAAACATATCTTCCACCACCAATCATCACCATGTCCTACAGAGGGACCACAGTGAGCATTCTCTGCAGCTGCATCACAGCCTGGTATGGGAAATATACCATTTCAGCTCTCAAGATACTACAGAGGATTGTGAGGACAGCTGCGAAGATCATCAGGCTCTCTCTCCACTCTGTCACAGACATTTAAACTACACACTGCATCCATAAAGCCACCAGCATTATGGATGACCCCACTCACACCTCACACACCCTCTCTTCTCTTCTCCATCCATTTGGAAAAAGAATCCGTAGCATACAGGCCTCCACTGCCAAAATGGGGAACAGATTCTTCCCGCAGACCATCAGACTCTTTAACCGGAACTGAAGCATAAAAACTCTTTGCTGCTAGAATACAGTTTTTACTTGTCAAAATACTTATCCTCACTGTAACTGATGTCAATTGCACTGAACATTGTCTTGTCCTGTCTTATCTAGTTGAACTGCTGCTCTTATTCTTTGTCCTGTCTGCACTTGCGGTCTTGTGTTCTGTTCTGCTACCTTGTTGCACCATGGTCCTGGAGGCATGTTGTTTCATTTTTCACTGTGTACTGTGTGTACATGGTAGTAATGACAATAAAACCTACTTGACTTTACTTGAAAAATGTTCCTCAAGAACCATAAGATTCTTTCTGGACCACAGTATTCCTCTAGAACCACAATGTTCCCCCAGAAGTGTAACATTCCTCTAGGACCACAACGTTCTCCTAAAACCACAATGTTCCTTCAGGACAGCAACATTCCTCCACATGGTGGTCGCCTAGTGGGTTAAAGACTTGTCTGTGAACCCAATGACCACAAAGTTGTACTTTCTACCATTGTGTCCTTGAGCAAGACACTTAACAGGGGGACTGTTCCTGTAACTAATGATTGTAAGTCGCTCTGGTAAGAGCGATGGGCAAATGCAGTAAATGTAAAATGTGAAACACCACAAGACTAGACAAGTTTGGGATGGAAAACGTGCACTAAGTGAAATAAAAAAAATGGACAAAAAATGTACTGCCGTCAACAAAAGCTGCTACAGTACAAGTGTGAATGCATACAATATTATAACAGACACTATATCCAATGCATTATATGTTTAAAAATGCAAACACCAGTAAATAATAATTATGCAAATAACGGGACAGAGAATGTGCAGTATACAATAAATAAAGAGTGTTTACAGTGGCACTTGGGGTGTAAGTTGTTTAAGGCAGAAGATGGGGTGTGAAAAGATTGTGTAAAGGGTGTGTGAGGGAGAAAAGATTGTGTAAAGGGTATGTGAGGGAGAAAAGGTTGTGTAAAGGATGTGTGAGGGAGAAAAGTTTGTGTAAGAGGTGTGTCCTGAATGTGTGAGGAGTGTGTGTGGCTATCCACTATGCTGGAGAATGTACATGACATTAGAACGTATAGGACACTCTTAACATAGGTCAGGTTAATCCAAGCTTGCTTTATTCATCTGATACGATGTGATGAGGCTTGTGATTGATTTGAGTGGGACAGCGCCCCTTCCAGGCCCTGTTAATTAAAGGTGGATTGCAGCCTAACGGATGTCCTCCAGACAATTAGCTTCCTGATGCTAATCACTGTCCTCACCTCTCGGGCCATGATTACAACGCCTGTTGCCTACGGGGGTGCAAATTTTTCTCTTGTGGAAGCTGATTGGTTGCATTTTCCTCGCTGTGGCCCTGCCCTGCCTCTCTACCACCCCAGCCCCCAGAGCATGGAATGAACTGACAATTGACCTTCCTCATTTAATAAAAGCTCAAACAGAAGACACAGCAGATGCATTTTAATTACCCTCCCCACAATTACTCGGCCTCATCCCAGGCAGCTGTTGCCGCGCTGGGATCAAATTATGGGCTGCACTCTGCCCGGCATCAGGAGTGTGATGGTAAACCATTGGGGTGGAAAAACTGGGCTATGTCCCATTACCCCCTTTTAAGTGGTGAAAGAATAGTTCAGCAGAAAATAAGACCACCGCCACCTCCCTCTCAACCCAAACGTGGTTGACCTGCAAGGAGACGTCTGGCATCTGAAGTTTTCTCTTTTTAATTTTGGTGCAAAGTAGGTCACTAGTTTTACTGCTGATTGTTTTGGTTTTCAGCCTAAAGCGCTAGAATGAGTTCACACGTCAACCTGAGAGGGGGCAGAACACAGTCTTATTAATTGAAATTATCTCAGTTAAAGTTTTTAAGTTTATTTTGCTAATTATAGCGACATTTTAGCCATTATCTGATCCAGCACATCTTTAAACATTTACACCAGTTTTGCTCTCTTGCTTCATCTTCTCTACCTATTCCTAATCCTGCCTGAACCTCAGTCCTGTCTGGTTGTCGAGTGGGACTGGCATTGGTTGGTGCTGTGCTGGACCTGGTATTTGTGGCTTCAGGGTCGCCTCAACACCGCCACCCCCTCCATCCACACACCCACACCTATTCCTGGTATTACGCAAGACTGAGTACATTTTTAAAAATTCACTACACCTTAGGAGGCTCACATCATACACTTATCAGTAACATGAACAACATGATAGATTAGGACTGGTGAGGCATGTATGTGGATTCCCGTGCAGGTGTCTCACTGCATGCCTCGATCCCTTTAATACAAATACATTTCAGAGAAGGCATATATCTATGATTATGTAGGCCCTACTGTAAACAGTACCTCCCCTCTGTCTTCTCATCATGGCAGGGACAGGCCGGCACCATGATCAGGTGCTCAGGTAGCCATTCCAGACACCCAATTTATTATTATTATAATTATTATTATTATTATTAGTAGTAGTAGTATTATTATGATGATGATGCTTATTATTATTCTACATCATAAATAAATAAACAAAAAATAATACTTCTCTCCCCAGGCACCCCCTTCCATGTGATCCAGCTTCTGTCTCCCTGGCCTGTATATTCTCACACACACACACACACACACACACACACACACACACACACACACACACACACACACACACACACACACAC
>JBBJLR010048044.1:0-11861 GCA_037577145.1 Brachypetersius gabonensis
ACAGTTTAAATACGGATTAAAATTTTATTTGAATTTTTAGGCAAATTGATGCACTTTAAGACTTTTCTGCTACAGACAAAAAAAACCCAATATTGACAACAATATTCGTTTTTCACAGCCAGTGTGCGCCATTAACTTACAATAACAGAACATATTTTCATATATGACCGGGAGAGCGGGCGGAGAGCGGGCGGAGAGCGGGCGGGAATCGTCAGAAATTCCGCGGGAGCGGGGATTTTAAAAAAATAGTCCCACACAGTACTTTACTTCATATCTCCTGCTCTGAGCTGTGTGCTCTTCTTCGGTGCAAAAACTCCTACTCCCTGCAGAAAAATAGCATGTTCCCCGGGACACACGCGCCCCGGCAGGTGGACTTTGGTGACGAATTAAACGAAGCCTCAAGGCAAACATTTTTTGTAATCGGGTCATTCCAGTTACTCGAATAATCGTTTCAGCCCTAATTCAAACATTTTCTTCAATATGCATTTTGCTAAAATACATACCAACGTTCAACACATTTTATTTTTAAATTTTATTCAAAAATGAGTGCATACTTTACAGCATGCTACTAGAATCGATCTTAATCTTCAATACCTTGGTCAAAATTTTTTCAACGTTACAAATTCAGTGTTGCTGAATCCCCAGGTTGATGCATCATGAGTCCAGAAAACTCCAGACCAGATATAAGAAGACATTAAATTGTCTGTTTGTTAATGAGACTGTAAAAATAAGACTGGCCTTCACCCACAGAGTCCAGTGTTACGTCAGCGTTGGGTGCTAGTGGACACACAGCGTCCTTTGTGGTCCCAACTGAACTGAGCCCAGATGTGCTGGTGGGCTCGCGACAGAGGGCCCGACGGAAAAGTACAAACAGGAAAGACACACCTGTCGTCAGGTGGGCACACGCACTCACGTCATGCCTGAACCGCAAATATAAACACACACACACCCAGAGAGCCCACTGAACACGCCCCACTGCTCTGAGGCCATGCAGGAAAAGAAACGGTCAGTGTTTAGCGGCTGCGACTGGCCAATCAAAACAACTACAGTTAGACATCAGGTAAAGACTGGAACATGTTTCAAAAATAATAACCCAACAGCTGGAAAAACTAAATATAGGAGTGCACTTAAGATTTATTTTAAGGGTTAATTCAATTTAGATTTTTGGGCCTGAATTTACAAATACTACCTGGCAACAAAGACAAGACTATGACAGAGTCACTCTTTATGCAAAAACTTAAATGAAAGCACAGCTATGGTATTCAAGCTGGTTCACATTAGTCTTTATGTAATTAAACCATGCTGGGAACAAAATGAGAAGATTTTTAAAGCCGGACCACCTGGACGCCCTCCAGCCTTCCAGGGAGCAAAAAATGTGAATATTCACAACAGAGACATATGGGCCAAATATTACATAAAACAACACAGTGACTGAACCAGCCTGGTCTCGTGAAGGTCTTGAATACATTTAGTCCACCCATAAAGTGAGAAACAATATTTTCTCTAGTGTGTGATTTCTTTTGGGAGTGGTAACATGAAAAGTCAGCCCTTCTCCAAAGACAAACAGTGACGAGAAAATAGTTAATTCAACTGCAAAGCACATAGAACAGACGCATGATTTAAGCAGCCTTAACTTTTGTTGCATCAAAAAGACCCAAACAGAGTGACAGTAATAGAGTGCAGAGTCATTTAAGAAAAACAAGTTAATTAACAGCAATGGTGGGATGGTGATGTTTAAGTCATGGCAGAATACATTTGTCAGTAAATGTACAAGCACAAAAAGGAAAAAAATAAAAACTAAAGGAGTGCCATGGGGCATCCAGATCAAGCAGTGAAGCAGGGCAGGCTTTTGTTTACCAGGTTTACCAATAACCTGATGCCACTACAACTTCCCTACTTCATAAATTATGTAATTAAACTCTTGGTCCTTTTCATCTGACCAAAATGTCACACTCCTGAGTGGAGCTCTCCTCACCATGATCCTTAAAAATTATATCAGCTACTCAGAGAATTACAGAAATAGAGATGGTACCAACTTCTTTACTTTCAGACAGCTCTTTCTACATCTCCACCACATTCTAAAACCTAATGATGTGCTCAAATTACTAAGGTCCCCTATACTTGACATCTATTTGATTCCAGCAATTTAAATCTCCAGAAAATAAGAAAATACATGAAATTAAAATTGCTACCTGAGTTTGTGTGTGAGGTACTTTACATTTATTTGCTCAATACCTAAAAAGTGCTTTAAATAAACAGATATGTAAAAAAAAATCCCTCACCCAATTAAGAGTGGTTCCCACATACCTACAGGTCTGAATACATTAGAACTTATGAAGATGCTTTTAACATCATCCAAAACAACCATGTGTGAAATTCTGAAGTTTCTTATATTTTTATACGGCAAAACAAGCCTGGCCTCAACCTGACGCATATAAAATATGCACAGGATATTGAAAACATTTGTCAATTTTAAGTTTACGCAGTTTTGTCCCCACCTAATTAGTAAAAATAATTTAGCATGAAGCAAATATGTGTCATTTATTTATTTTGAGACATTAACCATTGACTGGGTCAAACAGAGCCAAATAAAGAGGGTTAAAAGCTATAAAAATGACAACAACTGTAAGATAAAGTGCAACTAAGCAGGTAACTTGCAACTAGGTTTTCTGAAGGACTTTCCTACAGGGGTGATGTGGAGTCAGTGGCGAGAGTTTATCCAGTTTGTTCCCATTTAATTAGTAAAAGTAATCTAACATAAATCAAAAAAGGTGTCAGTTAATTGATTTAGAGCCAAATTGAGCCAAATTATGCAGGTTGCGTTACAAAAGCAGGATGACAAATGAGATCCGAAAAAAACAAAAAAAAAACAAATTAAAAGTATTGTATATGCAGGTAAAGTTCTCTGAAAGACTTTCCCATACAAGTGGCATGTAAGCAGGATAACTACCACTGTAACCCTTAAGACTCCACATTAAAGACACTTTCCTGAAAGACTTTCCTACATAGGTGCTGTGGAGCCTGTGACCAGTGTTTACCCAGTTTGTTTTCATTTAATTATTAAAAATAATTTTAAATGAAGCAAAAGGTATCTATTATTTATGTAGAGACATTAATTATTGTCCGGGTCAAAACAAGCCCAAAAAGAGTTTTAAAAGCTATAAAAGCAGGCTGACAAATAAGATACATAAGAAAACACCTTTAAAATAACTGCCGATGCAGGTAAACTGCAAAATAACTAAGTTCTCTGAAAGACGTTCCCACACAAGTGGCATGTAAGCAGGTTAACTACCACTGTAACCCTTAAGACTGCACTTTAAAGACACTTTTCAGATGTTTTATACGATACATAGCAACTACACTAACATATTGCGTTTTAATCACACAAAAAGCCAAAGTTAACCTGTTATTTTGATGGTTAGCTCTGAAAGTTAGCTTCAGTCACTTACCCGGTTTCTCAGGCTGGACGAGCTGGTAAAAAACTGCTGAAAACATGAAAACCAGCCCATAAAAGACGCTGTTCGCGGACATCTCAACTCGAAGCTACCGCAAAACGTAAATAAAGTGCACAAAAGCATCTGATATGCTTCAAGGAAACATGTTTTCCTGGCTTTTTGAGGGAACAACGTTAAAGCAAGCTCCAGGCTTCCCTGCCGTCCTGGCGCGGGGCTCACTTTCCCCACCCGCTTTCAACACGGCCCGCCTCTCGCTGTTTGATTGGTCAATAGTGACCAGCCTTTTGCCTTGTAATTGGTTAGTGTCCCGAATTCTGCACTCTGATTGGATAGTATCCCTTCTTCTGCCCTCTGATTGGTATGTATCTTACCTCTTTTTCCTCACCTTTTTTCAACACGGCTCGCCTCTCGCTCCCTGAATGGCCAACAGTGTCCCGTACCTCGCCTCCTACCCGCTAACTGGTTAGTGTCCCATCTTGTGCTCTCTGATTGGTCACCATTCTGCCTTCAGAATTACAATCGCACACAAAAAAAAGTTAAACCACGCTCTTAGAAGCAAACTGCCCAGAGGGATGTGGATGAAAACATCAAAGGTACTGCAACGGCACTGCTGTCTGTAAAAACATATTCAAAACAAACAGTATTTTGAAAAGACCGAAATTACCACATGTTCAGAAGAGTAGTTCACAAATCTTTTGAGACAGACGTACTTGTTTATGTTTCAGTTAAATAAGCAAAAAAGTGAAATACGTTTTGGAAATTGTTAATGACCCAGGGTAACTGTACAGAACATGCAGATAGAGATCGGTTCTTCTTTACAATGAAATGATAGGGTAGCTCCATCAGAGGAGGTGGGGTTTGTAGGAACACAGGTGAGAAGTTCTCACTCCATTCAGTTTCTTGCCTGAATGAACTTATCAGAGATTTCAAGCCCACTTGCGCCACCTAGAGGTCACTCTGATGATCTGACACAGAGTCAGAATCAGAATTATAATTAGTTTGTACTGCACAGAAATACAGGAACACAGAGACAAGAACAACATAAAAAATAAAGTCTAAACAATAATCGAAAGATTGGAAATGTCAAAGTAAAGTGGCCCCCTATAGTCGCACATAAACACACGACAGCACACAGTGTGAATCCTGGGATTCAAACCCACAACCTTCCAATCACAGGGGCAACACCCTAACCACCAGGCCACCAGCTGCCCCAAAACTAGTGCTCTGACCCTGGGTTGCTGCAGCCACAACACAGATTACTAACCGTTTTACGATCATGGCACGCCACAACTCACATCATCAGTTGTTTAGTTGGATTATATGTGTTGGGAGAAGGAACCAGGGCTGGGAAACACTGCTTTATACTCTATAATGACATGATAGATATTAATATTTTTTCAGTCCAAGTTTGCGAAAGAATTTTATCAAATATAATATATTCAAAAAGTGGAGAAGTGGAGACTTTTATGTGCTGGTTGAACATGTAGAACATTAGCCAGAAAGTTTTGTTCAGATGACAAATTATGGGCCTAAAGCAGATGGACGATTCAAAATTGTATATAAAAAAAGTGCTCTCAATATGATCCAGAACAAATGTGTTGATATTTCTTGTGCTTTATGTGTCCAAGACATTGTAAATATATCATGTTAAGTTTGTGTTTTCCCAGTTTCTCCCCACTATAAAATGTGTCAATCGTTTGTGTATTTAGAGACATTCAATTTTGAATGGGATCAAATTCACCTCAAAATTAATAGATGGTCAAGGGACATACAAGCAGGCTGACAAATAAGAAAACCCCATTAAAGCCACAGTACATTCAGGTAAAGTGAAAACCCGAGTGGGGGATCGAACCACCGTGTGGGAAACAGGGCAGCAGTGTCATTCTCTGCACTTCCCCAATCATCTCATTACAAAACCAAGGGAATTAATCATGATTAGGGAATTTATAGGGAATCCCCCTTTGCTGCTACTTTGGCCTCCATTCTTTAAAGAATGTTTTTAGTTTATAACATGGTGGCAGAGCTTGCTTCAATTCAGCCATAAAACTATTAGTCATGTACTGATGCTGGACAAGGCCAGTGTTCAGATTCATCCCAAAGGTCAGGGGAGGCCAGGGCAATCTATTAACACACCAGACTCTGGAATCCATTAGACCCTGCTTTGTGCACAAGGGTTTTGTTATGCTAAAAGAGGAAAGAGCTTTAAGCCAACCGATCCCACAATTCTCTGGAATGTCACTGTATGCTGTAGCATTAAGATTTCCCTTCATTGGAAACAAAGGCCATTATTCCTCATCTACCAAACATTTGACTCTCTGTTTGTTCTTTCCTCCTTATTTATTATACTGCATGTATATATACATATTAATATATATACTTTACTATAACTTTATGTAAAGTTTTGGGGAGCACGAGCCTAAGAATTTCATTACAGGTAACGATGCTACATTGTTATCTGTATATGACAATCTGTTTCATGTTTTTGTCCTTGTACTGTCTGTTAAATTCTGTTTCTTGTTCTATATCTGTATTTGTAAAGCGAACTTGAGTTTAAGAAAGATACTATATAAATAAAAAATATTATTGTTGTTATTTTTAATAACAACAACACTACTACTAATGATAAACAATTTATTTGGTGTTCTGTATTCGGTGCAGGAATCTTCCACGTCTCATCCATTACAATGAAGCTTCACACTCCAGAGTACATTTCCACTGATTCAGGGACCAATTATGGTGCACTTTACATCCCTCTGCATTGTTCATGGTGAGCTCAAGCAGTATTGTCTGTTCAGCGTCAGCCATAGAGATGGAAACCAATCCCATTATGTCTATAATGAACCGTTCTTGTTGTGAGTGAGACAATTTTACAAGCAGCCATCCCTTCAAGACTTGTGTGGCCTACTGGGTCTGAGCTGTTGTTGCTCCCGGACATTTTATGTATAGTAAAGTATGTTGAGGATTCATATTTTTGATCCCAATTTTGCTAAAATAACATCAGCTAGCTAACTGGTGACCAAGCTAGCAGCTGGTGGGCTAGCTTTTGAGGAGTTGGTTGTAGGTTACAATCCAGCACTGCTGGTGTCATCACTGAGGCTCTTTTGAGTAAGGTACCGTCCCAACACCTCTCTGGGTGCCCCTCATTGGTGACAGCCCCCTGCTTCACTTGGTGACTGGGTTAAATGCAGACAAAGAATTTCACATTTTTCGCACTGTGTGCTGTGGTGCGTTCACAGATGACTACTGTGTAAGGGGCCACTTACCTAACGCTACAGGTGAATTAAAGATAGCACTGTTCACTCCCCCCAGTCTTCAATGAACAGTATAACTTTATTGCAATATACTTACTTAATATGTTTTTTAATGGATATATATATATTAAGTGCCTTAAAACTGAATGTGTTATACATTGGACTACATATTTGGGTAATAATAAATCCTTTGTGTTACACATTTGTAGAACTTTATAGATTGTAAATCTACTATCCAAATGGAGCCTTACACAGATCAAATCCAACTCACACCAATAAGCTACAGGTAGTACACTCATAAAACACTTAATCTGTATAGGCCTCAACATGAGATTGACCAACGAGGACTTTGCCCACAAACAAATTGTTATTATTGATTTTCTTTTGATGAATAACACCAGAAATGTAATGATCTAGAATACTTACATAAATCAGAACATGGAATTTGGAGTCAGAGTCTTCATTATAAGCTTCTGAGCATCTTCGTTTTAGATCAGTGGTCAGTTTGATCAAGAGCTCAGTATTGATTTACATTTACGGCATTTATCAGACGCTTTTATCCAAAGCGACTTCCATTCCCTAAATACAGGGGACAGTGTCCCTGGAGCAACTTGGTGTTAAGGGTCTTGCTCAGGAACCCAGTGGAGGTGCTGAAGGTAGGATTCGAACCTTTCTTGTTCTAGAGGCAAGTATTCTACCCCCCCCCCCCCACCCCCCCCCCACCCCGCTGATTGATCAAGAGCTCAGCAGTCCAGTTAATTGTATACAGCTGGATGGGTTTGAAGCTGAAATCTGCAGGAAATTCGATTTCTGGAAGATCTCTAGGAGCTGTTTTAACGCTGCGGTCTCATCTTAGCTTAAACCATGGCTCCCTCTAGAGGGTTTGGATCAAATGCACCTTATAAGCTCGCATGCTTAAATAGCGTGGCTCACAATCCTAGGACAGAAGATCCAGATCCTGGAACAGTGGAGAGGCTGCGATTAAGAACAACTGGAATGACAACTGGCGTGTCATTCTAAAATAATCTCTGACTGTTACCAATAGATAACAGTGGTATGTGAAAATCTAAACGATGGCACTTTTGTGTTACAACTAATCATAATGAGGGTACATTCATTCTGTGTGAACCTGCACAATTCAAGAATTCAATACAGACCTTTTGTTTAATTGCTTGAGATTTTATGAAATTTTATATTATTTCTAATAACCATGATTCTTATCTGCTTCTCTGCCAGGAGTACTGCAGCTATAAAGGTTAATATTAAAATATTCTGTGGTTACATAAGCTATTGATCTTCAGATATATAATAATATATAATAAATACAGAAAATGAACATACATTATGTGGACTAAAGTACTGGGACGCCTGAGCATTACAACAACAGGGATTATAATGTCACTGCATTCAAATTCATAGACTTGAATGTGGAGTTGGTCCTCCTTTGCAGCTCTAACATCTTCCACTCTTCTTGGAAGACTTTCCACAATGTGGACGAGAAGGGCTGGCTCAAAATCTCCATTCCATTTCATCCCAAAGGTGTTGGTAACACAAATATATGAATACATAATTTATGCATGATTTATTTGTCATTTATGTGTAATTTATTTGTATTTGACTTTAAGATAAAAGACATTTTGTTTATTAAAGAGAATAAACCAAAACACAAGAATGAGAACTAAACAAGCCACATACTCTGAGCCTCATAGAACACATATGAATCAAATAATGTCCAGTTTTCACTGTGAGAATAGTACACTTTAACTCTATAGTATGGTGTGGAAAGGATGTAGATATTCTCCTATCAAATTTCCTGTGTACGTCAAACACCATCAGGAGTCCAGCAGATTTTCTTCAGCCGGGCTTCCACAGCATTCTTATGAATGAACACAGGGCTTCCAAGATCCTTATCATCTGTATCTTTATGATCTTTGCTATGCTGCTTGTAAACATGTTCTGTTTTCATCCCATCTGTACAGTTGTTCCAAATGCTCTTGGGGTGTTTTTCCTAGAGTGTCTCAGTTCCTCCTAATGGTTCTTCCTTTTACTCTTAAGGAGTTGGATTTATTTGGTTCTTGGGCCTTGTACTGTCAGGAAGTTTTTACTTTGGAGTCTTAATTTTTCTCTGTGTTTCTTCTATAGGCTCTAAAGGAATTGTTCCTTTCAAAAGTTACATTCCAGTATTGCACACACAATACCAGGCAGTTGAGGAAAACTCAGGTCTCTCCACTGCCTCTCTACCCAACCTTACCTTACCTGCCTCTCAACCTCACTGTATCTTACCTGTCAGCACACTGCACATTACAGTGCATACTCTATTCTATTTTGTTTACATGTGTTTGCATACATTTTTCTGTATTTTTTATTACTTAGTTTTCCTTTTCATTTATTGTAACTATTTTGCACAGTCTCACATTTCAGGAGCTCATTTTACTACACGTTGTACTTGTATGACTCTGTACATGAGAAATAAAGAATCTTGAATTTCTACCATATTGGTTTCACTGCTGTGATACTGATCAACTGACCAATGATTCACGGTGAAGGGAGCGGTTGATAAATTGTGTATAGTGTCTAATTGTGATTTGAAAAGTAGCTCATAAAATCCCTCCTGAGTCAATGATGCAAAAGCAACACACCCCAGTGAAGTATGGCGGTGGGAGCATTACAATATGGGGCTTCATCTCTGCCATGAATAATAAAATAAGAAGGTGACCATTCTATCATACATGAACATACCACAGCACACAGTATAAACAGAACAAAATTCTTCTCTGTGTTTAACCCATTCACCAAGTGAAGCAGCGGGCGCAGTGGCTGGGGAGCAGTGTGGGCAGATGGTACCTTGCTGGAGGGCACCCAGTGGTGCTTAGCAGTCTTGGGAATGAAACCCATGCCAGATAAAACTTGATTAGTCAAGTAGGAAATCTGCATTGTTTCAACAGAAAGTGGAGAGAGGTAAGAGCAGCAAAAATGAAAAAACAAAACAAAACAGTAGAATAGAATAAAAACTGTACCAACAGTACAGTATAAAATGTACACTATCCAATCTATAACTATAAAATATGGATGTACGTACTGGAAAATATATGCGTATATGTAAACATATATATGCAAATTTGTGTATGTACACAGAGAGAGTGGATATATAAATATATGTAAGAACACTATGGATTTATATATATAGACAAAAACAGCAGTAATGCACCAGAAAAAATGCACATTATAAATTGCACATTTAGCCCAGTAATAATATTGGATATATTGGATGTGTGTGTTTGTTTGCATGTGTGTGGTCATCTGCAAAGAGCAATATACAAGGAGAAACAAGGAGATTTTAATGTCATTGGCCAAGACACAATCTCGGGAGATGTTTCAACAAGACAATGACTCTAAACAGCCAGAATTACAAACAATAGGAGTGATTTCCAAATGGAAGAGGATGTGTTTGCACGGCCTAGTCACACCACAAGAGGGACTCTTGCAACCTGAGGGGCATAAAGAAGGTTTGCCAACAAGAATACACCACAACTGAACCACTGAGCTGCAGAAAGCTTGTTACTTCTCATTGTAAAACTACAACTAGCCAAAGCTCTAAAGTACTAATAGAAACTGAAAAGATTTTTCATTTATTACTTCTTTTTTTGTTCAGTGTGTATAAAAAAGTCAAAGACATTACGTGTATATATTTGTAAAGAATGTTTGGACTGGAAATATGTTAAATAATAGAAATAAATGTCTGCTTCCCGCTGTATGCGATGTCATGTTTTGACACTTCTCAATCAAAAACCATCAATCGATCCATATGTTTGTTGGACGTCCCATTTCTAAAAACTGTAGTCAATATAAGGTGTGCATTATGTTCAAGGACATAAATACATACCTCGAGGAGACGAAAACATGTAATTGTGTGTTATTCAAGGTGGCATTAGAAGGGTAATCTGTAAGGATCGGCTCTAAATCAATATCTCATTTTGAGTTCACGTGTTAAAACTTCCTCCTTCAATGACAAGAACACTTCAGGCTTTTTTAGCCTCTGTCTCAAGGCCCCTTTCGCTTTGTGATGTCAAGAAAAGCTAAAGCGCTTTGTGAACAACATTTTACACTGCCCATTGTGCTCAACAGAAGGGGACTTTGTAGGGCTTGGCAGCTACGTTTAGATGTGACCTCTCGAATGCCTTCCTGACCAAGAATTCACTTCACAGCCACCTGTCTTACAATAAGCATTTTATGAGAAAATTTCTGTTGACGCTAATGATTTTGCAATGGACGCCACAGTTAAACCATACTATAAGTACTTGATATTGTAGTCCAAGAGCGCCGCTGATACTGCCGGATAAAAAGAAGTATTTTGGTCGCGCTTGGTTTCAATGGACCCCTATGGATTCAACCGATGCTTTAATTGTGAAACAAGTTGGTGAAAATCAGCAGATTATTAACAACATCAGGGCTGGATTTAGGTTTAGGTTTAGATATAAGATTGCCGTTAAGATTTAATGCATGGCCTGGGATTAGGGTTAAATTTAATTAGAATCTTTTATATTCAACTTAGAGTTCATGTACATTTAACTGATATTAAGTAGAATGTTACTTAAAGACAAAGTATTCTCCTCCAAATCATCTACAGTGGACCCTCCCTGCACGTAAGACTGGCTTTGGACACATAATCTTTCACATTGTTAATACATCTTAAATTTTCAAAAAGCAGACAAAGATGACAGAATATTTTTCACTATTTCTAATTAAACCTTAGCATGTTTCTCACCGTGTCTGTTTAAGTTTCACAGTTATACACCTGTTGGAAGCACTTGTTTGAAAGTACGTTGTATGAACGTTTTACTTCCAGTGGATCAAAATCTCACTACTCACACTTCCCTCCTGCACACCTGCAAAATCCTGATCCCATAGCAAAGACTAATACATTCGTAAAAGGATCTCAGACTGAAAATCTTCCTGTTGGGATCTTCTCCCAAGCTCAGGGGAGGTATCTTATATTAACAAGCAGAATTCTGTTTGCATCTTTTTATTTGATTATTATTATGAAAGAATGTGAACCATCCACTCAGTAAGTGACTGTAGTGGTGGTGGCCTAGTGGTAGGATACTTGCCTCCGAACCAAAAGGTCACAGGTTCGAATCCTACCTCCAGCACCACC
>JBBJLR010048074.1:0-11861 GCA_037577145.1 Brachypetersius gabonensis
CCCCCCCCCCCCCCCCCCCCCCCCCCCCCCCCCCCCCCCCCCCCCCCCCCCCCCCTCCCCCCCCCCCCCCCCCCCCATTCCCATAACTCCACCATTGTTCCTTTTGTCGGAGAAATTTGCTCAGGGGTGAATATGCTTCAATAATAAAAAAACGAATCTAATATTATATGGATAATGTTATTCAACCATTTTCCAGTGTACTTCGATGGTCAGCCTTGCCTGGATTTGAATATGTTGTAATAAATATGTGCAGTCAAAGATTTTAGCCTGTTTGGTGACTGTAGCTCAGTGAAACAGAGTGAAACACATTGTGCGCCTATGTGCAAAACAGAAAGTAAAGTCTTTCCCACTGTAAACAACTAGAATCTGGAGCACAGCCTCTTATTCACTGCCAAGGACACTGAATCTTTCTCCTGGATAGATACCATCAGTGGGAAAAGGTAGCCTATCTAATGATAATGCATACCAAAGGCACTGTTGCAAAACACATCCAGAACACACATTATCCTGTGTAGCAGCAGAGGATTTGATGTTTTTGCAGAGGTTCTCACTAATCAGTGTTGTGGCTTCAGAGATTTGCTTTTGAGTCATTCTGAGAAGCTACCTGCTGCTATTTATCCAAACATCAGCTCTGGATTCACCTGCGTGATGCACCAAGAGCACCATTACCTCAAACTCCTTTACCAAGGGTTAAGACATTAGACTTTTTTTTTTTACATTTTGCTATAATCCATTTGTTTAATAAGTGATTCAGTTTCATTTGCTCATATTCATGTAGGTTTGAACATAAGGTTCAATTAACCTAGGAAAGATCCAAGGCTACAAACAAATAAACAAATGATTAAGTAAATAAAAAAATGGGCCTCTAGTTCAATGGCCTGGACCAAGTTATCATCCCTGGCATCACCACCAATGACAGCTTTTAAGGTATTTGTTTACTTTTAATTTGATAGGATTGAGTATGTTTAAATGTTAGTATTTTTGGCAACCCAGAAATACTAACAAACGTTCCGTGCTGTTCCCATTCATGTCCATAATCTGCCTACAAATTCCTCCTTCATAGCCGACTTAATTAGAAATTGTAGTGCAGTTTGTTTAGATTTGCTTCAGTTTTAAAATGCTGAGCTAGAGTGAAAACTGAGCTGAAAACCAGACCAATTTGAATTGATTTCACCATCTTGCTATTTGTTAACTGCACCTGATCTGTGTGACCTTTCAAATGCATAAAAATTCATTATCATTTAAAATGAAATTCAGTCTAAGCGTAGACTCTGTAGGTACTGCGGGCTTCAGTAAACCTTCCCTACATCACAACAGGTGCCATGAAAGAATTAACTTGCGGATGGAGCACGGATGGGTCGTTTTTTTTGGCTGGTTATAAGAAAAACCTCTATTCTGCATGACCTCAGTGCATTTAGTTCTAGGCTTGACACAATTCTCATTAGTCCTGAAGCTGCTTTCTGTTCACTGCTGCAGTCTGTAGAGGCAAGGTCTCTCTCTCTCACTTACACACACACACACACACACACACACACACACACAGCAATATATTTGTGTTCATATCTGATGAAGCGAAATGCAGGCTCTGTGGGATTTCTGCAGACTCTTGGCCATCTGATCTCAGCATGTATTCTAAATAAGCTAAAGACCGAGTATGTATGCGAGTGTGTCGTGTTGTGATGATAGGACATGGCTGGCCAGGGTGTAAATAATAGACTGTGCAGTTACTTCTAGCCAAACACTGGACACACAATGAGGTCGGGCTGTGGCTGTGAGCTAGAGACGTCCTGTGGAGTTTAGAAGACTTGCGAAGGAATGTCTGCAAGATAAAGTCTCCTGAGGATGTTATTCGACTCCAACTGGATTTTTGAGGCCACCGAAAACACTTCACACTTCACACTTCCTCACGGGGCTGTCTTCTTAGATAATTCCTCATGAGCAAATGTACAAATGCTCTTCAAAACCTGAAATAGAAAAATAAAGATTTACTGAGGACTGAGAGAATCGTCCTACGTATACCACCATTTTCGAAAAGAAGTCATGCCAAACCCTTATGAAACACAACCAAACATACAGAGTCTAGAGCCTTATTAGTATTCACAAAAGCATTTACAAATATGTTTCGGTTGGGAATTTCACATCACGCAAACTATAAAGAGTGTGTTGTACCAATCATATGAGGATTAGGAGAGCTTACTCTTCATTTGGCACCAGCTACACCTATTATTTATGGCTCGTGAGCAAAGACTTCAGTTTGAACGTGGTTAAACTACACCACCCTCATCATTTTTATCACCAAGTCAGGTCGTATTGAAATGGCCCGTTTCAGTCTTAAAGGCACATGCACAGCCTTTTTAATTCTAAGGGATACATAGAGGTTGAAAGTAAAAAATGTAAATGTAAAATAATGTAAAAAAAGAATAATGACTTGATTGAGTACATAAATCCACACCGTGTTTATGTGCAATGAAAATAATTTAGTTCCTTATTCCTTTTAATGGGCATAAAATAATTTAATGCTTCTCCTTTATATGCTAAAAAAATATGGGAAATTCACATTAACATTTCAATAGTGTGGAAAATATAAACTGTTTTCAAGCTACCCCAGATGTTGTCAAGAAAAATTATACTTATTTAGTGTAGAACAAAGTTAATTTTTTTTCCAAATCCATCCCATAACCCACTCAAAGCTTTACATTAAGGTGGTGTGGACTTGGCGATGCAATGTAGGACATAGGATGACTTACTGTGACCTATAAGAATGACTATTATCAATATAAAAAATCAATTTTAAGGTGAGCACACCTACTCCTGAGGGGTTTGGTGAGTAGGCATTGCTCATTGATGTTTCTCATTTTATAGCTCATCCTAAACCAGACTGACCAGTCTGCACCACCTTAATGAAGAACTGGACGTGGTTAGATAGAAGACATATTTACAGAAAAGATGACTATAAATGTTTTGTGTTAGCAACATTAGCCTCACAGATCCCATTTTATACTAAAGAGGCAAAATCTGGAGACCCAAACTGTTTCATTGTGCCTGGAGGTGGGAAATTATTATTATATGATTATTATTAAATTCATTTTAACAAGTAAAAGACACATTACTGATAAGACACTTGCATACATCTGTGAGTGCTGCATCATGAACATTTTCACAATGGGGAGGGGAAGGTCATGTAAACACCAAAACTGGTGGGCTAGCTAGTATTAGCAGTCAGATTTCCCACATAGACACAATGACATCTTCACATTCTCTGATTTTGCAAATGTAAGGCACATCTTTTTGAAGAGAACATGAAGGCAGCACAAATTCAGGTCAGATCAACTCAAATGGTCTTCTCTTAAGCGCTATGTAACTGACACTCCAGCAGCCATCACAGATGTTGACTTATAGCAGACTACATGCTGTGCTGCACCAATCCGCTAGCTGAACAAACACTGAAATTGGGCTAACATATGAATCTCGGGGGCTTTCACAGATGAGCTGGACTGAATGAATCAAACGCTGGTTCATTGCTGCGCACAGGATATTCAGCTTGGTGTTACTCGGCCACCTGTTCAAATCAAGCCCTGTCATGGCATTTTGTGAAGCTTCGAAACAGTGCAGTAAGTACAGAGGCTATTGTCACTCATGCACAAGCAGAGCAGCTTGAGTGGGTGCGGTGGGAATGGTACCCTTTGAGAGCCGAGCCGTGTTCAGTCTCTCAGCAGCTGCTACATTAGCAAGGCAGTTGAGATTTCTCACTTCAATTTTTCATGATGTTTACCAAGCTCTTTGTACTTTAGGGAAAGATCAAGGCGACGCTTTTTGACGGAGGCTGGAAATATTTATTACTGCCCCCCCCCTTCCCCCCCCACACAGCATCTCACAGTGAGGAATCTGGAAAGGGTGGATATTTGAAGGTGAGGTTAATGCTAAGAGAAGGCCCTACATGCATCATGATACATGTAGGGCTTTCTTTTGATTTGATCATTAAAATTCCAAGCTGGAATCGTCAGAGGCCCAGGACAGCCTCGGTTTCCTAAAAGAGAGGATGCCGAGTGTACGTGACCTTTTTATATGGGCCCTGTTGTTATTTGAATTGCTCTGGTTTTGCAGTGCTGAAAATTAGTTGACTGGAACCTGCCTAATTTTTAGCCAACACTCCTCAATTATCATGCTATATGTATCATGCTTTGCTATATAGTGAAGCCAGCATCAATTCTTAACTTTGCAGCACTAATGTTATTGATAATGCTGTGATGGTCTCTATAGTGAACATTACAGCTTAAAGATTATGATATTCACCTTCTGATGAGGTATCTCGAAGGTTGGAGAAGCTTTTGAAAAACTACAGCTGCTTTGGGCTGCTTTGTGGTTAGCTTGTGAATGCAGATACCTAATGTTACTGCTAGGAACCTGAATATCTCATTGCAGCTCATCACAATAGGGACTGTTTTCAGATCATTACAATGGAGAGAATTGATTGCTCAACCGAAATGACTCATTGGGTGATGAAGGTATGCTAAAAGCTAAAGTTATCAAGGTAGCAACATGGCTATATAGATTCTTTACTCCACTTTGGATGTATTCTCTTTTTTGAAATTAATAAATAACATCCCTGGAGTCCATTTAGATTAAATTTCTTTTTTAATTTTGTTGCATGAAAACATTATAAAGTGATAAATCTTATCATCAGATGAAGCTGAGAGTTATAGAGCTAAACTATAGAATAGTGCACACTTTTGTTTTAGGCTGAAAATCCCATTCAGTTCTAGTTCAGTTGCTCGGTTTGTTTCCAGCCTTTTAAACGTAGACTCCAGAGTGCATTAAACTCTTTTATGCTTCTTTATTTTCTATCACTATCAGATCAGGACCACATCTCTGTAAAGCTACTTAGAAGGCTCTGCTGGAGTCATTTGTCCAAATTTGTAAACAGTTTTTAAAAAAATAAGAGCAACTTAAAAATGTAATTTGACCCTTAATCCAAATTTTACACCAGCCAAGACATGCTTGGTGTCTATAGTTATGAGACTAATGTAATGGAGGCGAATACACTAGCATACTCGATCAACACGCACTTGCCTCAGACGTCTCGAACGGACTTGCTCACGTGGTTTCTGAGGAACACACGGTTTTCTAACAAATCTGGGGATTAGGCATCAAGACGCCTGTAAACTGTAATAGTAAGAGTGCACAGCATCAGAAACAACATTATCAAGTCTATTTCTGATTAACTGCATTTAAATCAGGTGAAAATGAATACATTTGGGTTTTCGCTAAGCTATCGCTGTCCCTCGGTAGCTCATTTTAGAGTGTTACAGCGGCATGGATGACAAAAACCCAGAGGAATCACAAACTATCACAGTGGCGGAAACCACACACACCTGATTCAGCTTATTGTCTGGACTGAGAACAGTCTCTAGGCTCAGCTCTGCGGTGGGGAGAGGAAAACCTTCACTAGCCTCATAAAGGCAGTTCAAACACCCCACCACAAGCAGAAGCAGCCTTCTAATACAGATAATGTAGGAGACAGTGTTGCATTAGTATTCCTTAGAGCGGTGGCGGTCTCTCTCTCTCTCTCTCTCTCTCTCTCTCTCTCTCTCTCTCTCTCTCTCTCTCTCTCTCTCAATCTCACCCTCTCTCTCTTCTCCTCGTTCGCTTCCTCCTCCGCACTCCTCCCTTCTTGATAATTGACATTCTTAGACAAGATCAGTACCAAGCCGAAGGAAAGAAAAGAGAGCGTTTAAGCAGCAGTCTATTCACAAAGTGCCTGCTGTTCCTGCGGTAATTACACAGGGTGCGAAAAGATCACCACTGCTTATTGAATTCATATCAAATGAAATGTAGGTGGCAGCCTGGCTGTCCCCGCTGCTCATCTGCGTTGAAACTCAAATCATTTACTTAGTTCTTCTCACTCTTGTGCTTGCTTTCATTCCTTTTGTGCTCTTTTGCCTTTTGTCACCCCCCTTCCTTCTCCCTCCATCCTCCTTCATCCTCCATCTCTCTGTGCCAGTCATTTTCTTCCGGTCCTCCATCCCCTTATCTCATAATGGCCGTCCTTTCACTATATCTTCCATCTCTCTTTTATCACGACTTTGTACTCCCTGCTATTGCCAGCTTTTTCACACCCTGAGAGAGAGAGAGGAAGAGAGAAAGGGAGAGAGGTGAGAGAGAGAGACAACCTTTCATGTGCACTTGCTGTGTGATACAAATAATGATGCGGCCATTGCCGGGTCATGTGATCCACAGAGAGAACTGTAAAGCCTGTTGCTGGGCTGTTTCCTGCGTGGACCCTGGATAATCACTCACCATATGGATTCTCATTCAACACATTAGTCCACAGAACGTGTCACGTTTAAAATCACATCAAACAGGCGCCTCGCTGCAGTTTCCCCATCTTCCACTTGGAGGCGACATTTCCATTGTGTAATGAGCGAAGGCCCAATGGGCCGCATGGGGCTCCTAGCCGCTCACTCTGTGGCCGGCCACGCTGCACCATCAGCCACCTTTAAATCAGGCCAGATAAAAACAGATGCTGGATTGAAATGTCACGAACGTATCTCAAACTGCCAGCACATTAACCTCCTCACCTGCCATGCCTCGCTCCCCCGGGGCCTCCACTGAACTCCATTGATTAAAAACACTAGCAGGTTACTGGAGATCCAGGGGCATGGAAAAGAAAGAGGGTAAAAAATAGGCAGAGTAAGCAAACAGGCAGGTCTTTAACTACTGATGCTGCCTAAGGTGAAAGACAGAGACAGGGAGAGAGCAAGAGGAGGAGGAGGAGGGAGAGAGACAGCAGGAGATATTTCTGGAAAGAGCTAGAGAGAGAAAAAGCACGAGTTCAAACAAAATCTCGCTTACTTTCTGCAGATTTGATCCCATGCCCCTGTGTTGCTTTACAGTGACATGCAGCAGAGATGGGAGAAGATCTGTGAAGGAATGGTGATTCAGAAAGTGACAGGGAAATGATGTTTGTATTAGTAGGGCATCATAAATCTCCATGTTTTGCTCCATAGTTAGCATTCCCTTACTTTCACATGGCCTGGAGCAAGTATATGATAACCAGACCTTCAGGCTTTACTGATTAAAGGAGATGTTTCCAAAGCCTTTTAAAGGGGCAGCTGGGTTAAACGTCATATATCGTAACCCAGGGGCATCCAGTCTTATCCTCAAACAGCCAGTGTTGCTCAATGGGTCCATTCCATGTGTGCTCTGGCTTTATTGGAATGAACACTTTTCAGACGACCTTGTAATGAAGCTTATTTATTAAATAGACATGTATTTAAGCCATGTACACTGCTATGTTTTGGGGTTTTTTGCAAATGCATTAGCATGATGCAAACAGGATAAATCAATATGCACTTGCCTCAAACTTGAGTTCTTAATTCGTCTCAAATGGACTTGCTTATGCAGTATCTGACACTGTAGGACATACTATTATTAACAAAATAGGAGTCATGCTAAATATGCAGCTCAGTTGGCAAAAACATTCTTCTTATGATCTCAAACCATTCTTGAAATGTTCACTTTTGTTTACTCTGAGCTCCCTCTAATTTCATCTTAAAGAATATCTGTGTGGCGGTGAACCTAGTGGTGGTGGCCTAGTGGGTAGGATACTTGCCTCTGGACCAAGAGGTCATGAGTTCGAATCCTCCCTTCAGCACACCACCACATAACCACAAGCTGCTCGAGGGAGACTGCCCCCTGTAGTTAGGGAATGGAAGTTGCTCTGGATAAAAGTCGTAAAATGCCGTTAATGTAAATATAGATCCTACCTAGATCTATTCACATGGGTATGATCTGATTGAAAAATCCAGAGCCTTCAGAATACCACAGTTGACAACATGACAACATAATCATTATACCGTGCCTTAATCAGTTATACCATGCCATTTTTAGTAACATCATACCATACCTGCAAACCCAACTCTGATTAAAATAGGTAAAATCAATGAAACCGGCTATTTAACACTGAGCCAAAAGCTAATCTCAGTAGATCAGAAATCTGAGCATAGGAGTGCCGTGCAGTGCTGTGAGTCTGCTTCCCACCCTGATCAGTGTTTCAATGACAAACACCTGTAAAACTGTACTTTTTAAATTCTGCATATCACACTTTTTATATTCAGTCAGAATTCCTCCTTATTTGACCTTTTTCAACCTTTCTGTATCCTCTGAAAAAGGCCTAACTTCAGTGAGAAAGGGGGTGACTAAACTATGTAAGCTAAATTGATGGATCTTTAAAATGTGTGAACAGTGTCTATATACTGCATCCAAACATATGGGCCTTTTAAGCATGTCACACTTCACCAAATTATAACTGTTCCCACAGTTTATATTTGTAGTTTTGCTATCATAACACTGAGCAGTTGAGTGTGTGATCACCGGTGAGATTTACACTTACAGCCATGAGACCATGAGTTAATGTGAGCTGCTGCCACTGGTTTCACTTCAGTTATTCTCAATTGCCTACGGTTCACTGACCCCCCCCTCCCCACAACATCCTGTAGTTTGGAGGTTTGGAGATGATGCTAATGCTGATGGAAGGGCCTATATGCACTTTCATACTGTACATTAATAAAACATTTTCTCTCCAGCTGTTTTGACTCCTTGGTTATGAAAGTCAGTTTTCAGGTCTTTTAATATCTTACAGAACTGTTAATATGCTACAGTACTCTTAAACTCTTGTGTAAACTCTTTAAAGCCTTTCATCTGAGCAGTGAGAGACTTTCTGCCAGCAAATACACAAGTTAACATTAGAATAAATGCAAAGCTTTAAATAATATCAAGATTTGCTTTGTTTGTAAAAGTATTTAAAGTTTAGAGACACAGGTTTAGTTCCAGATTTCGCCTCGATTGCCTCCAGTCTTTGCGTGGATTTGTGAAACTCCATCAGTAACTCCTGATTTAATTGAATAAATTACTGATTGAGCTGAACCAGGTCTTTGAAGTATTTGATGAGAGCTACAGTGTAATCCTGGGCTATCATGAGAAGAGGTCTGGGAATGATTAAGCAAGCACATAGATACATCAAATCACTATTCACTGTATTAATATGATTTATATACAGTCTAATATTAGCTTTTAGAAACATAAACTGCTCAGCTAAACAGGTCAGCTTAAATATCATTTTCTCAGATGTCTCAGGTGACTTTTGTACAGTACTGTATATAAAAGGGCTATGCTAGATAGACTAAATATCTACAATCAATACTGTAATGAGGTCAAAATCTGTGAAACTTTTACCAGGGCACTGTCTCACTATATTCCAGAGTACTACACATAAGACAGCTTAATAAGAGCTGGGTCTTTTAGTTTCAGTTCAGTTATCTTTGCATTTAGCTCACCACACTAAAACCCCTGTTTTTACTTTTATGTCACCCTGTTTGGGGGGGGGGGCGCTAATTACAGCTACTATCATGACTGGCTTTTGCAGCATTAGTAACCAGGCATTGTGTGTTTGTCTATCTGTGTTAGAGTGTCTGGCTTTGGGGGTACAGTTTAGGTCCTTCAGAAGCTCAAGGCCGTGACTCGTGCTGAGCCAGAGAAAAACAGAGTCCTAGAGAAGGAGGCAGTGGATGGCCAGTGCCCACTGTGGGCTGCTGGGATGAGAAATGAAGCATAGAGCTGCCAAAGTGTGCTCAGTGACTGTTATTACTGCTCACTGTGCAAGGCTCAGCTGAGTCTAACAGTTATGTCAGCCCAACACTGTGACAGACACATGGGGTTCTAGGCTCTGTACTTCAGTTCCTATGCACTGCTTGGATTTTCACTTGGTTAAAAAATACAGACATTATTCCTGCAAAGTAAAATCACCACTGTTGAATAAACACATAGACGAGTTAACATCAACAGGCAAGACACTTAACCCTCAGTTGCTCCAGGGGACTGTCCCTGTAACTAATGATTGTATGTAGCTCTGGATAAGGGCGTCTGCCAAATTCCCCTTTATCTTTATATTAAATGACCCCTTAATGATGCTATTCTAACATTACGTTACATTATTCAATCAACCATCACATTAAAACCATCTACCTAATATTGCGTAGGTCACACTCTTACCAACAAGACAACTCTGAACCTTCAAGGCATGGACTCCACAAGACCTCTGAAGCAGGCAGAGGCACCAAGAGTTCAGCAGAAGTTTAGTAAGTTTGGTAATCGGACAAGTTTATCCAGCACATCCCACTGACGCTTCATCAGACTGCAGCCCCCTCGCCGCTCTCATCCCTGGACTTTAAACAGGAATTTGCGAGGAATTACACATGATGATATTTAGGATGAATCCAGAATAAAGAACCGAGCAATAAATAAGTAAATAAGAAACTTAAAAAAGCACCAAGACAAACTTGATAATAAATGTCTATAAACAAATGTTATATACATGTTATATATATAATTCTTCTTCTTTTGCTGAAAAACACTGCTGGCATTGTCCACTCTTCCAAAGAGGGAGTAATGTACTAGCGACCTTAGACCAAACACTGATTTGTGAAAATGGTACTGCCATTGATTATCCTACTCCATTCTACACATCTGGTGTGATCCAAAACTAATCATCCAACACTAAGGCCTGACCTCACCAATGCTCCTGTGGTTGAAAGCAATCAAATCCTGACAGCAAATCCTGTTTTAATATTTAGTGGGAGACCTTCTCAAAAGAGTAGAGCCTGTTGCTGCAGCAAAGAAGAGACAAACAATTTTTATTAATACCCTTGATTTCAGAAGAAACGCTGGACATAGCAGGATATTACTCACTGTCCAAAACCAGCAGAGATAGAATAAAAACACTGGTGTTCTGAAATGGTGCCCACCACTGAAAAGTGAGGAAAAGAGATGATGTCTTAATGAATCCAGGTCACACTCTACCATCTCTTCAACCTCCCACCCAAAAGACTTTTTAAGGATGGTGACATGCTCATAAATCACCTGCCAAAGAGCCCTGTTTATGGTAGGGGCAAATTATGCCGCCCGTATGTAAGCCATCAGCACCTTGATGAATTAGCTGCCATGCATAGGTATTCCTGAATGACACCGTCAGCATGCATTACAACGCCCTTCAGCACCGAGCACAGATACAGCGGCACCGACACCCAACACAACCAACACAGCACAGCAACACCCTGCATCAGCTGAGCACAGACACACAGAGAGACAGAGAGGGAGAGAGAGAGAGGGAGAGAGAGACAGAGAGAGAGGGAGAGTGAGAGAGACAGAGAGAGAGACAGAGAGAGAGACAGAGAGAGAGTCACAGAGAGAGAGACAGAGACAGAGAGAGAGACAGAGACAGAGAGAGAGAGACAGAGTTATATATAGAGGGAGAGTCACATAGAAAGAGTGCAAAAGAGGAAGAAAATGATGACAGTGACAGGAAGAGAGAAAGAAGCGAGGCCAATAGAGGGGAGAAAGAGAGAGAGAGGGGCATAGACCGAGAGACAGAGAGAGGTACAGAAGAGAACAAGAGAAAGAGAGAGGGAGAAAGAGAGAAAGAGAAAAATAAGAGAGATAAACAGAGGAAGAGGAAAAAGAAAAAGAGAAAGACATAGGCATAAAGAGTTTAAAGACAAAAAGAAGAAAACATGACAGAAGGGTAGGGTAAGGGACAGAGGCTGAGAAGGAGGAGGGTGAGGGAAGAAAGGGGGTGGGGATGATGAATACTTTCTGTGATTTATAAATAAGCTTTAATTTTTTGTGTGAGCTTTGTGTGGAATGCTTTAATTCACAGCTCGTGAGACATCTGCCCAGTGAATAATACCCAATCTGGATCAAGGGAGGAGAGAGGGAGCAGCCTGCCAGGAGCGCGAGAGAGAGAGAGAGAGAGAGAGAGAGAGAGAGAGAGAGAGAGAGAGAGAGAGAGAGAGAGAGAGAGAGAG
>JBBJLR010048083.1:0-11860 GCA_037577145.1 Brachypetersius gabonensis
CTTAACCCCAAGTTGCTCCAGGGAGACTGTCCCCTGTAGTTAGGGAATGGAAGTCGCTTTGGATAAAAGCGTCTGATCAATGCCATAAATGTAATCTATGGCAAAATAAGGGACTGTGACAGAAAACAGTTTTCAAGATGCAAAATCTGAAGAAATGAGGGGTGTCTCTAGACGTTTGCACAGTACTGAATACTGCAGCTGTTGGAGGAAACCACATGTTACAACAAAGAAGTGATGTAATGTGTGTTCTGTATCTCATGTTTCCATTGCAGTGTTTGCATTTCAGATTTTTGGGCCAAATTCCGCCTTATAGTACTCACACAGGACCAGTTCCTTTCATAAACAGCAATGGATTTACAGAATGAATTATTAAACAATAATAGGGCATGCAAGGTTTTGCATGTTTTTTTGCAGGTCTTTGGTGCTGTAATACAGCGCTGCTGTTCTACAGCTGATTTCAGACCAAAACCTATGCAGAGCTTAAAAGGGCCCTTACGCTACATTTTTCCAGGAATTATTTTTTCCCCTTAATATTTATTTACAGCGTTAATGTGGTTTTAAATACTAAATGAAAAATTCATTTGTATAGGACCACAACAACAAACTCACATGTGGTGAGGTAATTAAAGGCACATGGACAATGTAAACAAGACAAGAAAACAGGACAAAAACATGGGTAAAAAAGACACAAGGAACAGACAAACAAAAAAACAAGAGAAGAATGTTACAGTAGCTCTGCCTCAAGCTGTACCGGGCCACAGGGGGTGCTAAGGGCCGGCAGAAAAATGAATGTCTCTAATTAGTCCATTTTAATTGTGTTACTTAAATTTCATTTGGCAATATCTAAAAGAGTGATAGCAGTTAAAAAAAACTTTTTAAAATTATTAAAATGCAAAATGTCATAAAACAGCCACAAGGTCACCAACAGATAATGAGAAAATGTGCCAGTGGGTTGGGAGGCATCCATAAGACCTAGGACTAAAGTTTAAGGACTGCTACTCCAAGTAATAATACAAAAAATGATGATCAGAAACAAAGTGTTTGTGTCATTTAGGGCAATAAGAAAATAAACTACTGTTTATTTGAGTTTGAGAAATGTGACAACTAACAATCATACAGTAAAGCGCTGTTAACTAAAACTACTGGAATATAAAACAAGTTACAAGCCAGATGTGGTTTTCGAACTGCCACTAATTCAAATTGGACTTTTCCACTCGTACAAGAAACCACGCCATACAAACCACACAAACAAAATGTTTTTCCATTACAAACAGCACGGTTAAAAGCAGGCCGCAGTCAAACTGACTACATCACTGCTATCTGATTGGTCAAAAACTGTTGTCCTGACAACAAACAGACTTGGAAAGTGACCTTTTTTACTGTCTGCACAAAAGAACAACAATGGAGACACAAACTGGTAGCTCGACAAAGTACAAGCCCAACTGTCTCTTTGGTCAGAGGATAAATTTCAGTGGGAGTTTTTAACTCTGTGAGAAACGTGAAGGTGATCCAGGTGATCACTCTCGGTTCGGTTCTCATCACATAGGATAAAGAACGCAGAGGAAACATTAAACACTCAAACAAGACTAGAAATAATAAAAGAGCACAATAACAAAAGCAGCTCTGACAGAAAACTCCATGGACGCAGTTTTGGGATGACCGGCCATTTAAAATGAATTCAAAATTAAGAGCTCCTGGTTTACTACAATTCTATCAGAGATGCAGTTAATCCACCAGGGTCCTATAAGATCACACACACAAGTTATTTGTGAAGTTATGTTGGTTATGTCAGTTTATGAGATGAAGATGCAGCTGTCATCATCACTGCTCAGTAAAGAGGAGGGTCTTCAGTATCTGTTAGAGGACTTCAAACACTTAGATCACTGCTGAACTCAGGAGCCTGGAATTTCTTCTTTAGTGAAGACTAGCAGTCCACTGAATTAAATGCTTTTGTGACATAACAAAGACTTGAACATATTCACATACTAAATTATGCTTAAGGTGTAGAGTGTGTTACAGCCTGGACAGCTTTTGAGATGAGTCACAATACAGGGCAGCCAATCAGAACAAAAGCAATTTGCATATGTCAGTAAAACCAAAGTATATGGAAGGCAAAGTCCTATTTAACTAAAACTACTGGAGCATAAAATTAGAATCTAAAATATGAACACAAAATAATATTGGGCTGATATTACTGGCTAGTGGAGTTGTTAAATTTTTTATCCCTGGTTGAAACAGGACCAAAAGTCCTCCAACCAAGTGCGATAAACAGCTCAAAGCCTTACAAATACGCCAAACGTCGTTTCTCACCTGATTTTTTTTTTATTTCCCAAATTAGCCTTAAAGCCTGAGCTGAGGGGCCACATTCTGAGCCGGATGCATTCGTTTACTTCCCCTGAACCTGCTGTTTTGTTTCCCTCCTTCTCTTGTCATGATGGCAGATGTGTCTCTCCACACCCATCTGCTTCCTCTTCTGCCTTCTGTCCACCTGACCTTTACTTCTGATACTCTCACACTCTCTCCCTCTCTCTCTTCTCTTCTCTCTTTTGTCCTTTAAACTTTTTATCTCTATTGAGTCCTTCCTCCTGCTTCCTGCACTGACCTGATATGCACTCCCCCTATTCCCCCTACTCTGCATCCCAACTCCACATTTCTCCTGTGACACAAACACACACACACACACACACACAAACACACACTGCGTGCGCAGACCCCTCCCCCTACCCCCGACCAGCCTCCTGATATCTGTAAACAAAGCGGAAGGCATGAATGAAAAAAGGATGGATGGTAAAGAGGGAGCAAGCAGGAGACGGAGAGACAAAGGGAAGGATGGTCAAGGATGAGCAGTCAAAGGTGGAAGAGAGAGAGCGATAGAGAGCGAGCAAGAGAAAGAGAGAGCGAGAGAGAGAGAGAGAGAGAGAGAGGTTGAATAGGAGAGAGCTAGGGGTGGGGAAGCAGGACTCACATCATCTCGGTCAGTGCCGCTTTCGTAATGTAGCGATGTTTTCTTCCGCCTGATACCTCTCTCCCTCCCTCTCCGCCACCTGCTCCTTCACTCTCTCACTATCACTTCGCTGCCTTGTACTACTGCTGAATTCTCTCTTTCTCTGCTCACCTTCTGCATGCTACATTACACCACTGTGAGTTCGGTGCATGTGTAACACACACACACACACACACACACACACACACACAGAGAGAGGGAGAGAGGAGTGGGCAACAGGGAGGGGGGATGGCAGCAGAAGGTGCATGTGTATGTACAAATGTGTGTGTCCATGCTTGCACTACTACCAGCGTGTGGGTTCACATATGGCATGTAAGCTTACAGCGAGTGCGCCTATTTGACCACACGCAGTTCCACAGGTTCCAGAACAGTGCTGATGTCAGTTATGTGCACTTGTGTTTTGAATACAGCGCTTAGTAAGTATTAAAGTAATCCAAACCGGCCACATTATTATAAACACCTCCCTTGTTCTTTTGTATTCTCTGGCCACTTTATTAGAAACACCTCCCATGACATTTTGCACTCTGGCCGCTTTATTTTAAACACCTACCTCATACTTCCACTTACTGTCCACATGATTAGAAACACCATACTTTCCACTATACTTTCAGTCTTTGGCTACTTTATGATTTCAGTTCATCAGTCCCCCTTTCACTCCATTAACTGGTAAGTTTGGTAACCACAGGACTATTGGTGAGCAGATTTTTATTGTTGGTGACTGTTCTCATGCAGCAGTGACATTAACATGGCAGTGTGTTGGGGGCTGATATGACTGTATCAGACACAGTGGTTTGAACACACGTCACAGCTTGGTCAACTATCAAAAATATCAGCCAAGAGAGGCTTTGTGGTCATAAAGGGACCATTAATTTAAGATGCATTAACGAATGGGCTACAGTCTCGAACACCAACAAGGTACAAGAAAGGCAGCTGGTGATCTAGTGGTTAGGGAGTTTGGCATGCAATCTGAAGGGTGTGGTTTCGAATCCCAAGACTGCTAGTGACTCCACTGAGGTTCCCTTGAGCAAGACACTGTCCCCACACACTGCTTCCTGGGTGCTGTGTTCCTGTCTGCCTGCTGCTTCACTTGGCAAATGGGTTAAATGTGTTGAATGGGTTAAATGTAGAGAAGGGTTTTGTGCTGTGCACACTAGGTGCTGCAATGTGTTCATATATGACCAAATGGTAACTTTATATAATACAGCACTTTACAAACGCCATAGTTTAGGGGGTGGTTTTCTACCATTGTGTCCTTGAGCAAGACATAACCCTCAGTGTCTCCAGGGGGACTGTCCCTATACTAATGATCGCAAGTTACTCTGGATAAGGTCGTCTGCCAAATTCCCCTTTGCATTTAAGAGAGGGGTTTCTAATAAAGTGACAGAAGGAGTGGAAGGGAGCTGATTACTTTTGCAACATTTGGCATATGCTCTGTAATTGCACATCCATATAAGGAATGTGCTCATAATATGGCCAATGAGCGGAAGACACAAGATAGATGTATTAAATAACTACACAATGAGGAAGTTTTATTAGTAGTAGTAGCACTACTGTATCACCCATTATCATATAATTGCTTTGGCAATCCTGCATTTTAATCAGCCTCTCTAATAACTCTCATTCAGCTGTACAGTATGATGTCACACTGTATTTCCTGGCTATATCTTCATTAATGGACCATATAACGAGATGGAACTGAGTGGGTTCGATAAAGAAGCGGCAGTCTCGCATCGAACTCGGTTTTGCTGCATCCCCTTCAGCACTTTGCTTCTAAAGACTCGCTCGGGAGAATCTTCTGAAAGCAGAAGGTTTAGTTAATACCTCACCTCAGACTCGAACCTGCGGCCTTGCATAATGCAGCCGAGCGTCTAACAGGGCTTCAGCTACAGAGGTGCAGGCACGCAGCCAATCAACACACACACACACACACAAACAAACACCTACACACACATATACACACACACGCGTGAGCGGCAGAAGGCGACCTTAGAGAGGAATGCTGAACTCTTCTTTGACTAGGCCTTTTAGGCTCTCTCTTTCCGATACGCACTCCACAAAGTTACCATAGATTTCTTCAAGGGAAAGAACGATCCTGTAGGAGGCAGCAGGGTGCAGTGTGGGGATGGATGTTAGGGGGCACTGTAAATACAGTACGGTGCAAAAGTGTTTTTTATTTCTGGAGACATATTGCAATAAACACAAATTACATTAATACAGTAAATATTGGCTTTATGTACAGACACTGTTTCAGATCTCTTTCCTCATGAAACCCCAATGTTACTTGTAGCTTCCATCTGACACCTGGTTTTTGGACCTTTTTACTTAAGTAGATTAAGTTTGGTGTGAGATTTAATGCAAACCCGTTAGTCTAGACGGCAGTTGTATTAACGTGACAAATTCTATTTATATTCTAATGTTTTCACTGCATTAAAGATAATTAGTAACAATATTTTTGTCATCGTTTTTTGTGTGTAGGTCCTAATCTGTGTTTGTCAGAATGTACTTGTACCTATTCGCAAAAAAACAAACAATCTCTCTCTCTCTGCGCTCATTACTGGAGCCACTGTTCGAGTGTATCAATTTAAACAATTAATGTGAGTGACAGGCGTTTTAGAGCTGCTTGTTAAAATGCCACAATGCATCAGACCAGTAAAACAGGTCAAATCAGTCGGATCAGACTGGACCAACCACATCACTGATCCTACAATTAGATAAACACACACACACACAAACACATACACTGACACAACACACAGAAAGGAAGAAAGAAAAAGAAAGACAGATACACAGAAGGGAGAAAGAAAGGAAGGAGGAAGGGCGGGAGCGACGGAAGGGGGAAGGAAGGAGAAAGAGAGGGAAGGAAGAGAAGCAGGGAGTAAAGGAAAGAAGGGGGGAAGGAAGGAAAGAAAGAAAGATGGCAACTGTGAAATATGCTGTGATTGTAGGTTAGTAAAACAGCCAGCGAGGGCAACATTTAAAAGCACAGCTAAGCTTGGATTTGAATATAAAATGGAGTTTTCTGCAGCTGAATGTTCGGCCGCTTAACCCGACCGGGATCAGTAAAATCCTGCTTCAGTAACACTGTTTGTTTACTTTTCATATGTGAGGTTCGAACCGAGCAGCCTAAGATTTTTAGGTCATAATAAACCCGTCTGCTCTGACAGACTCATGTGCTGCAGCTGTAATGAACAAAAATAACTATTTAGTTTTCAGAATCCAGACTGTTTTAGGTTAGTTTGGAGAGGATGTGATGAAACTCTGAACAAGGATGGAGAGAGACAGAAGAGAAAGAGAGAGAGAGAGAGTGAGAGAGAGACAGAAGAGAAAAAAGAGAGAAAGAGGGAAAGCAAAAATCTAAAGAATGATTGGGAGAGTGAAACAAAGAGAAGCAAATACGTGAAAGTGAGAAAAAACTCAGAAAGAGTGAGACAAACAAAAAAGTTTATGTGAGAAACAGAAAAAAAAGGGATGAAAAAAAGAACAAAAGACAAGAAAGTGAGAGAGAGAGAGAGAGATACAAAGCAATAGACAAAACCAAAAGAGAGAAAGAAAAGGAATAGAATCGGAAATAGGAATATAATCAGAAAGAGAAATAATCAGAGAGACAGAAGACAGAGAGAGGGCAGGAGAACGACAGAGTGATAGAGAGAGAAAAAAGAGATGAGAAAGAGTGCGTGAGAGAGGATATCTCTATTGTTTCTGTTCAATCCTCCAACCTGTCACTCAGAGTTTCCCTTTTCTGTCTTTGTCCATCTATGAGTTCTTGTCTTTTTTTCCCTCCATCCAACCATTCATCCTTTCCTCCACGCTCTCCCTCTCTTTCTCCCGAGTGCCCTTCACCAACTAACCTCCAGATGGAGACACGGTGGGGGAGAGAGGGTGATAGAGAGAAAATTAAAAAGTACAGGGGGGTGAGTAAAGCGAGAGGAATAACAAGAAAGACGGATGGAAGGAGAGGCTGAATCGAGATGGGAGGAGAGATAAAGCCAAAAATAGTGACAAAAATGCAAAAAAAAAAAAAAAGACAGAAGGCGGTTAGGGCTGTTAGAGCGAGAGGAGTGCGGTGCCATGAGTGCGTTTGCGCAATTTTAACTCATTCAGATCAACACACACAACATACTAATATACAGGATTTATAATGTACATTATGGGCCCACCCTCAGATGAAAAAAAAAAAAGACACGCTGCTGTTTCCTGTACGAAAAATTAGAAAATTACTTAACACAAATGTAACTGACTGGTTTTCAATATTTTATAGTCTGTAATAACACATTAGGGAAAGGCTCAAACTATCGGTTTTGAAGACACACATCAGCACAGTCATGAACAAAGAAAGTAACACACAGTTCCTTCTGGTGTACGGATCATTGGACAAAATTCTTCAATAGGATCATGGTACTAAGTATTCCTTTGCCAAAATTCTCTTCAGTCCAGAGAAGAGCAGAAAGTTTAGAGAGTGATGTCTCGTCCTCCCCAGTTTCCAGATCTTTCTCCCATTGAGCTGCAGGGACCAGCTGGAGACCCACAAGCTCCACATGATCCAGAAAATCACACACAGCTGTTTCTGCTGGAAACAGTGCTGGGAGGGTTTGGACACAAGTTATTTCCAAAAGTTGCTGAAAGGATGTGGTGAATCTGTGTTGCTGTGATTAAAGTGGTGTATACTTTATATAAAAGTATCCAGACAGGGCCTTTAATGAGTTCAGCTATCTTAAGGTGCCCCATTGCTGCACACACAGCTTGAATCATCTCCACAGAAATCACTGACTATAAAATTTATAAAATTATATCTAAGTTTGGGATGAACTAGACTGGTGTATGATCCAGAGCTAATCATTAGAACATCAGTATCTCATTAACGCTCCTGTGGTTAAATGCAATCAAATCCTCACAGCAATGTTCCAACATCTTGCGCAGTATTGCAGGAACTCTTAGATAACGAACCAAACTGGCCACCTTTTGTGTTTTGCGAGTATGTGCACCTGCACTGAATTTTCATTCTTCCAGCCATTATTTGCTATTAATCTTGGCAAGCAATTATAATTCAATGACTTTATCACAATTATGTGAGATAACACATTCCACCTATTAAGCCTAATTGTGTATTAGTTCCTCTGAGGTTTGTGAACAAGCTGGAGCGGACAAAGTGCAGCAGCAAAACAGGACTGCCCTTAAAAAAAATAAATACAACTTTATGTTTTATTAATTGTTCAAATTGTTTTTGAAATGTAACTTCCACTTCTTTTGATATTAATTCAGCTTCCACACTGATAATGGCCTTGACTCTAAGACGGGTTTACAGCACATGATGGATAACACAGTTTCGCTCAAATTAAGAAAAGGTCTCTTAGCTAATCAATTAAAACCTACCTTTACAGTGAGATGAAGCAGTTTATGATTTTATTCACATACCAGTTTCCCATCACCACCCCACATTTCTGATGTGTATTTGTGGCCATGACAACTATCTATGGAAGATTTGAGTCTTTAAACTCACCGGGATCTGTCTTGGTAGGTTTGGAAAGCACAGCTTTTCATTTACACAAATACTGATATGTTCCACATGCTTTGGGGAAATGTCTGGAAGTCATAAAGCCAAAAAAGATAATGCTTTTATAAAACTGATTGAGCTACAGATAAGTGCATAGCGCAATTCTAATACTGTGGTCCTGTGTAACTCCACAAGTTTCAGACAAATGAGAAGGACAAAAGAAAGACATAAATAAAAAAGGAAATGTCCAGAAAGCTTTAGAGCTTTGACAAATAAGGTATAATATAATGAACCTCCAGAATTCTTCATATTTCAGAAGTGGACATTAAACCTTAACCTAAAATCATTTAAATAGATAATTATAGTATTTTATTTATCATTGTATTCATGAGTTAGCAGAATTTTTGAAAAGTAACTTCTAAAAAAGTTACACGACAACTGCCAGCGCATATGTATGATATACTACACATTCTCTTGTGCTGCTGCTCTTATTTGCACAATTAATATAATTTATTGCTGTTCTACCTCTATTAGAGGTATGTAGCTTACCTCAGAGATCTCGGGGAGTCCACGCCAGGCTAAAGGCTAATGCTAGCCGTCTGGCAATACCGTCCATTTTCCTCGCCAACGTTCACTCCCTGGACAAAAAACTGGACCACATCCGACTCCAGCAAAAAATGTTTGTTTATGTTTTTACCGAGTCATGGCTCAACGACGGCGTTCCAGAGACAGCTGCGACTATTAGCAACATGCTATTGTTCCGAAGCGACAGCAATGCTACTCTTAGCCACAAAGCAGCAAGACTGAAAAGTAGTTGGTCAGTGAGTTCTTTGGCTCTAGTGATGTGTCTTCAGTATGATTTAATGTATTTTTTTAAGTATCTAAATGCCTGTAGTAAAATTTTGTTGTTGAATACTGGGTGCATCTCTTTGAATGCTATGGATTGTTAAATGCCATTTTCTCGGTTTTTCAGTTGGAAAATGGTGCTGCAAGACCATAATTTAAACAATTGTAACTTGACAATCGTTTAAGATATTTTCTCTTATTTTCTCATCTTTTAAACCTCAATCTTGAATTTTGGGTCACATTTTGCCAAATCAGGTCACAAATATTGTTAAAATGGCAAGTGATTCTAAAGTCATGAATGGCAGTGCTTGTGACCGATTGGAAGACAGAGAGTGGCCGAACATGCAGTTTGCAAGGAACATTGGCATCACACTAGAGTCCTATTGGAGTCGGAATAAAAGCAAAGCAAGAGAAAGAAGAGCGCATTTGAAAGCCCTGAGATCACGCCAAATCACACGATTGCTTATGAATATCAAACACTTAGAAGTTTTCTTTTGATATTCTGCTAAAAGCAACAACTCAAAGCATTACTGGACTGAAAAAAGAGAAATCTGAAGCACCAAAAATACGACTGTACTTTCATTCGTGTCTTCTAAGTCTCTGAAATTGAACAACAATTTAGAGCAGGGGTGTCAACAAAGGGCCAGTTTGGCTGCAGATTGTCATTCCAACCAGTCAGGAGCACACCTGATTCCACTTGGCTTCAGTCTTCAGACACACCTGATCAGGTGCTCTTGCTTGTTTAGAACAAAAACCTGCAGCCACACCGTCCCTCTGTGAAAAAGATCTGACACTTCTGATTTAGAGTCGTTAAAATGGTGGTAAAAAAAGTGAAAAGTGAACATTCTGTCATACATGAACACACCACACAGTGTGAACAGCATTCCTCTGTATTTAGCCCATTCACCAATAGAAGCAGCATGCAGCCAGGAACACGGCGCCCGGGGAGCAGTGTGTGGGGATGGTGCTTTACTTAAGAGTACCTCAGAGGTGCCACTAGCAGTCTTTGGGAATCAAACCCACGACTTCCTGATAGCAAAGCGAACGCCCTAACCACTAGGCTACCACCTGCCCCGGCAAGATACTTGCCTCTGAACCGAGAGGTCATGGGTTCAAATCCTACCCTCAGCACCACTACTGGGTTCCTGAGCAAGACCCTCAACCCCAAGTGGCTCCAGGGAGAGACTGTTCCCTGTAGTTAGGGAACAGAAGTCACTTTGGATAAAAGCGTCTGCTAAACGCCGTAAATGAGAGAGAGCAGTGCTATATTTTACTTGTTCTAAATGCAAAAAAGACAGATGACTTTCCATGTGTTACCAGCAAGTCTCCAAAACCAAAGTGCCAATTAATTATTGACTATATAAGGAACACTCATCCTGATTTCAAGGCTAAAAGTAGTCTTTTAAACTTCTTCCAGTAAAAAACTATATTTACACTGGCCAAGCTGACCTGTTATAACTGTCCCTTCGCAAAGTCGGCCCAATACACAAGATGACTGTCAGAGGTCCAACAGCACTGACACGCAAAGAGTAGCTTCATTTTTCAACAGCTGAAACAGACACTCAACGTCAAAAGAGGCTGAAGGGAGCAGCGAGAGAGATTTTACTCATTTGCTTAACCAAAGACACAAAGTAGAGAGGACAACTTCAGTCTAAGGTATGTGACATAGTTAAACACTAGTCTTCCCACGCAATTACATTATTCTTTGTTAAAATGAGGTCATTATATTTTTTATAATCAGTAGTAAAAAAAAATAACCACATTAACCTGATTAGTCTGCTAACAGGTCCAAAAACAGAAAAAGACTCTTTCAATCTGCCAGCAGAACAGTTCACACGTCACATCCTGCTCAAAGGTTATCTTGTCCAAAACGATGGTTTGAGAGATGTTTGGCTTTGTTAGTTCTTTACATATCAAAATACAACATAAACACCACAGCAGCACTGAGGAATAGCATTATATTACGAAGTCATTTCAGAAGCAACTCAAAACATTTGTTTTGGCAGGCAGTTGACTAGTTTTACTATGGTTCTGTTTTTAACTTATATCACTTAGATATTTGTATATATTGTAAAATGTCTGTATGTATGTATATATGTGTACACGTGTATAAATATTAGTGGTGTGCCGGACCATAGTTTGAGAAACGCTGGTATAGACCCAGCTCCCAACCCAACTTTGTGAATAGATTAACTGCGATATTTTACTCGCTTCTCAACACTTCTGTTACTGTGCGCCCCTTTCCATGCCCCCTCGACTTCACGGCCCTGCCTCCTGTTTCAACATTCTAGAATGTTCAGCTCTCCTGCCATAGACGTACATATGGTTATACTTTGTTATAAATATACAGTGGTTCCCCGCGTAACGAACGCCTCACAGAACGAACGTTCCGCATAACTAATGCCACCGCGACAGAACGAGTGCGTTTCACATTTTAAAAAACGGCCAGACGTGTCTCAAATGAAGACAAAGCATAATAAACTCCCCGCATAACCAACGCGCCGCTGGAACGGATTGCG
>JBBJLR010048092.1:0-11860 GCA_037577145.1 Brachypetersius gabonensis
TGTGTGTGTGTGTGTGTGTGTGTGTGAGAGAGAGAGAGAGAGAGAGAGAGAGAGAGAGAGAGAGAGAGAGAGAGAGCGAAAGACAGAGATAAAGAGATGGACCGACTAACTATGAACTATGGCCACGATCAAAGAACAAACAAGTAGTGATTGAAACATTAATAGCATATAGTGGCCAAAAAAAAAAGATGAAAGAACTCCAAAACATGTATGGCTATGATAACACAGACAAATGAAAGAGTTTCCATTTGCTTCACTATGATCTTCTTACTAAAGTGTTACAAGCAACTGATGCATTTACATCAAGAGGATTGTTAGAGTAATTGACCCCGGTCTGATCGAATTAAAAATGGAAAACAGGCTGCAGTCTGAAGGCTTAGACTCAAACCTGTCTCTACCAGTTTAGCCTCTTTAAACTGAAACAATGCCCTCATGAAGTCCATAACTCTCCATATCTGCTTCCATACCTCTTTTTGAAGCCTCCTCAGTTCTTCGCTCAGGTTGTTGTTGACCTTCATGAGTTGCTGGACCTTGGCCTCTGAGGAGGCCAGAGCTTTCTTCACCTCCAGATACTCCTGCAGTGTAATGGGCCCATCAGACAGGTCAGATGAGTCCATGCTCTGATTGGAGAACAGCAAAGGAAAAAAACATAATAAAAAAAATCAATCAAAACATCTCAATGTAACAGAGCTCAAACAGACCAATTAGAAACATTTAGTACAGTAATCCCCCGCTTTTCGCAGGGGTTACGTTCCAAGAGCACCCGCGTACAGTAAAAAAAACACATTGTTGTGTAAAAATACAAATGAGGGCTCGTTGGAAAAGTCTCCTGGAGTTCTACAGAACTGTGGAGTTTGAAGCGTTCGAGTGCTTTCTCAGCCGATATATGCAACTCGGAAGGCTGGAAACAAAAGTATTGGGACACCATGGCGAGATGTGTAAAAACATCCAGATAAAATATATTTATTGCCACAAAAAAGCAAAAAAAGGCAGAGGATATTTGCAGTTTCCGCATTAATTGTGGAGATTTCCATGTAAAAAGTTCAGTTCTCAGTTCTCAGACTCCTGATCCGCGTAAAACTGGGGGATTACTGTATATGAAAAATTTCCATTAACTGTTCCATGAAAGTTGGGAGAAAACATACAGAACTGAGCAAAAGTCTTGAGATTCCCCTCATTTCTTCATATTTTGTTTCCAAAGATCCAGACTTATGCAGTCTTGAACAGTTCTCCAGGCTTCCTGATAGTAAGCAAACTATAAAAGAAATGAGGGGTGACTCAAGACTTTTACAGTATTGTAAATGGGGAACCCTTATAATATTTTCCCATTTCCCCCAAAACACCCACAGTTTACATAAAATAGTTCACATAAAATAATTATTTCACACAGAAAAGGATACAGATACTAAACAGAGCCCACATTGTTAGGCCATGCAGTTTTGTTCTGATTAAATATTAAGACTGTGTGTATGCTTGGTTCATATATATGTGACACACCCTCCTTCACTGCTGAGAGTCACTTGGATACACACATTTTGTACAGCAGTTGATAGCTGTTCACAAAAAAATACCAACCATTCAATTCCATTCAATCCCATTTAACTTGAACTTCTAAACAGAAATCAGGACAAATTTGAATCTACTGGAAGTAGGAGTTTGGGGCCAGAAGCACAGAGCGCAACTTTGGCCTCATCAGGGCCTCATTTTGGCCTCATCCTTTGTTCATAGAGGGAGTGTGCTCGAAGACAGCTTCCTCTTTCCAGCTGTTGAACAAAGGCCCACACACTGGAGTTCCAAATGAGTGCTGATGTCACCTCACAAGTATTGAAGGGGGGCTTGCCCATTTCCCAGCAATGCATGCTGGGGCAGGTTGGGAGCTGCTTTCTACTCTGTAAAGTGTAAAGTGACCATTCTGTCACATGTGAACAACACAGTACAAAATTCTTCCTCTGCATTTAACCCATTTAACCCAATGAAGCAGTGGGCAGCCTGGAACGCAGTGTGCTTAGCAGTCTTGGGATTGAACCCACAACGTTCTGATTGCAGGGCGAACTCCCTAACCACTAGGCCACCAGCTGTGGACCATAGTAGGTGAACCATTTAGGTTTTAAAGCAATGGTTCTCAATCTTTTCAACATTAAGGCCCACCTATCTATCACAACATGTTGCCGAGGCCCACTTGGCCATATTAGATTATATTAAATAACCAACTGCGGAACAATGGCCTGTCTCAATTTTAGATTTGCGGCCCAATCAAAAGCCTTCGTGGGCCATCAGTGGTTAGCAGCCCAGTGTATGAGAAACCCAGTTTTAAAGCACTGAGATGCACAGTAAAGCAGTAAAAGTGAGCCCTAGTCCAACTCGGGTTCACCAAAGCTCCGAATAACCATTGTGTGCGGAAGCGGAAGAGCTGACCTTGGCACGGTTGTTGCGTTGGGCGTTGTTGTTGTTCTGCGTGGTCAGCTCGCTGTCTGTGTCCTCGTCAGAAGCTACGCTGTCGTAGTCATGCTGGTCGTCATCTGTCTGACCCACATCTAGAGGCTCTGAAACATTCAGCAGTGCTGATAAACACAAAGGCAGATTTCCCACTCCTCGGCCCTGCTGCGTTCCTCAGCAGGATCATGGAGTCTCTATGAAAGAGGAGTGCAGGATCTCACCGGTGGGGCTCGTCAGGCCTTTGCCTTGCTGCCGCCGCTTGGCATCACTGAGGATGTCGATGATGAGGGTGGCGAACTCTCGCGCGTTAAAACGAGCCAACTTCTGTCGACCCTAAGACACAGAAATGGACATACAAAACATTAATTACATTTTTTAAAATCACGTTTGTCCTCTTTTGACATTAATCAGATGCTTTTATCCAAAGCAACTTCCACTTCCTAACTACAGTCTCCCTGGAGCAACTTGGGGTTTAGGGTCTTGCTCAGGGACCCAGTGGTGGTGCTGAAGGTAGGATTTGAACCCATGCTCTCTTGTTCCAAAGGTAAGTATCCTACACACTAGACCAGTGGTTCCCAACCTGGGGTCTGGGCCCCCCTTAGGGGGGGCGCTAGAGATTGCAGGGGGTGCGCACAATTTGTCTACACTGAGGCTACCAAAGTTATATTTGTACACATTAAAAATGTAAAAAAAACCCAAAACATTTATTAATGTAATTAATAACAGGTGAGGGGCGGCACGGTGGCGCAGGGGTTAGCGCTGTTGCCTCACTCCTGGGTTCGGCTCCCGGGTTGGGCGCAGGATCTTTCTGTGTGGAGTTTGCATGTTCTCCCCGTGACCGCGTGGGTTTCCTCCGGGGAGTCCGGTTTCCTCCCACCACCAAAAACATGCGTGCTTTGGGGAATAGGTGAATTGAGCACTCTAAATTGCCCGTAGGTGTAATTGTGAGCGTGAATGGCTGTCTGTCTCTATATGTGGCCCTGCAGTCCAGAGTGTACCCCGCCTTCGCCCATTGCAGCTGGGATAGACTCCAGCACCCGCCCCCCACCCCCCAATGTTGTGCATGTGAATATCAACAGACTCCCCTGTTAACTGTTTGAAGGAGATGTTGATACATCTCTGAAAGTTTATCATTATTCTTTAAGTAAGGTGTGTGTGTGTGTATATAAGAGTATACACAAAAACCTACAACCGCTGTTAATTTTTTGCAAATAAAAGTTTGTAATTAATCACTTTATTCTTTTTGAGCCTCTGTGCGTGTAGGAGTTGGGGTTGGGGGGGGGGGAACACAGGCAAGGGGGGCTTCAAACAAAAAGGTTGGGAACCACTGCACTACACTACCACCACCTGTTTGAAGCACATTTGTAACATTTGTGCAGTTTCAGGGCGGTTACCCGGACGGGTAACAGGCGGAGTGTTAACAGAACCAGGCGGGTAACGGGCGGAGTGTTAACGGGCCTGGGCGGGTAACAGGCGGAGTGTTAACGGAACCAGGCGGGTAACGGGCGGAGTGTTAACGGGCCCGGGCGGGTAACGGGCAGTATGTTAAAGGGTCCGGGCGGTTAACGGCCGGTATGTTAACGGGACCAGGCGGGTAACGGCCGGAATGTTAATAGGCCCAGGTGAGTAACGGGCGGAGTGTTAATAGGCCCGGGTGGGTAACGGGAGGTATGTTAACGGGACCAGGCAGGTAATGGGCGGTATATTAACGGGCCCAGGCAGGTAACGGGAGGAATGTTAATAGGCCCAGGCGAGTAACGGGCAGTATGTTAACGGGCCCGGGCGGTTAACGGGAGGTATGTTAACGGGACCAGGCGAGTAACGGGCGGAGTGTTAATAGGCCCGGGCGGTTAACGGGAGGTATGTTAACGGGACCAGGCGAGTAACAGGCGGAGTGTTAATAGGCCCGGGCGGTTAACGGGAGGTATGTTAACGGGACCAGGCGGGTAACGGGCGGTATGTTAACGGGACCAGGCGGGTAACAGGAGGAATGTTAATAGGCCCAGGCGAGTAACGGGCGGTATGTTAACGGGCCCAGGCGGGTGAAGTGCTGTACTGTGCGGGTGCGGCCAGGTTCAGGTCTCCAAAAGTGGAATCATGCAGGACTCTGCATAACAGTGACACTAACAGCCATAAACAATCAAATGCCACAATCAGAACATCTTTCAACTGTTTGTACATCTCATGAAACATTTAACGTAAACACAACTACCTTCCCGAAGAAACAATTTAGTACTTAGTCACTTAACAGCAAAAAAAAAAAACATTAACTAAAATTCCAAAAGGACACCGTACAGTGGTTAACCGTGTGTGTGTAGTCTGTCCTTCATCTCAGAGTCGTTTATAAACACAAATCATAGCAAGGCCGGCATTTTCTGATTGATCATTCACCTCTCTTGAAACCAGCAGACCCACAAACATCAACAAAATTTGCTCAAGTGTGTAGAGTAACTGGAGAAGGAAGATGGGAACAAAATGAATGGAACCAAACAAAGAGGAAAAGGAAAGGAAATGAAAGAACGTAAAGACAGGAGAAAGAGTAAGAGTGAGAGAGAGCGGAAGAAAGGAGGGAGAGAGCAGGAAGAAGAGAGAAAACAGAGGGAAATTAAAAGAGCAAGAGAAGCTGAGAGAAATAGCAAAGTGAGACAGAGGGAGAACTCCTGAGAGTAGAAGAAAGAGAGGGAAAGAGCAGAAAGGAGAGAGAAAACAAAAAAGAAATTAAAGAGCGAGAAGATTGAAATACAGAGTGAGAGAGAAAGGACAGAGAGGAAGAAGAAGAAAGGGAAAGAGCAGCCAGGAGAGAGAGAAGACAGAAGAAAATAAAAAGCAAGAGAAGATGGGAGAAAGAAAACGAGACAGTGGAAGAAAAAGAGAAAACAAAAAGATCGAGAGAAGATGGGAGAAAAATTAAAGAGAAAGAAAGAATGAGAGAGAGAGAGAGAGAGAGAGAAAGAAAGAGTAGGATGAGAGAGAGAGAGAGAGAGAGAGAAAGAATGAGAGTGAGAGAGAGAAAGAAGAAGAAGGGGAAGAAGCAGGAAGGAGAGAGAGAGGAAAGAGGTTGAGAGAGCATGAAGAAGAGAGACAGAATGGAGGAGGAAATGAAGAGAGAAGTCTCATAGGAGTCTTTGGGCCGACATGGTGAGAACAGGAATGTCCTCAGCCCTCAAACAACTGGAAAACATTCCGCCCTCTTTTCCTCCACGACTCTCGCTCTGGGCTCTGGCCAGTGTCGGCCCTCAGGCCTCGCAAAGCCACAGACGCTCTATTTTTAGCCTTGAGCTTTCATCTACCCCACTCCCTGCGTCTCAATCCGTCTACATCCGTCTCCGCCAAAGCCCAGGCGTCCCTGCGCCAGCTCTGCCCTCCTACGCACCCTCAAACCCCTGCTGTACAGACCGATCCTCCTCACTGATCACATCTGGGGATGAGCTGCAGCCACACACACGAACATCCCCCACTTACTCACCACAGCCAGCTGGGCACGTGCGTGCGCGCGCGCACGCACGTGCCCAGCTGGCTGTGGTGAGTAAGTGGGGGATGTTCGTGTGTGTGGCTGCAGCTCATCCCCAGATGTGATCAGTGAGGAGGATCGGTCTGTACAGCAGGGGTTTGAGGGTGCGTAGGAGGGCAGAGCTGGCGCAGGGACGCCTGGGCTTTGGCGGAGACGGATGTAGACGGATTGAGACGCAGGGAGTGGGGTAGATGAAAGCTCAAGGCTAAAAATAGAGCGTCTGTGGCTTTGCGAGGCCTGAGGGCCGACACTGGCCAGAGCCCAGAGCGAGAGTCGTGGAGGAAAAGAGGGCGGAATGTTTTCCAGTTGTTTGAGGGCTGAGGACATTCCTGTTCTCACCATGTCGGCCCAAAGACTCCTATGAGACTTCTCTCTTCATTTCCTCCTCCATTCTGTCTCTCTTCTTCATGCTCTCTCAACCTCTTTCCTCTCTCTCTCCTTCCTGCTTCTTCCCCTTCTTCTTCTTTCTCTCTCTCACTCTCATTCTTTCTCTCTCTCTCTCTCTCTCTCTCATCCTACTCTTTCTTTCTCTCTCTCTCTCTCTCTCTCTCATTCTTTCTTTCTCTTTAATTTTTCTCCCATCTTCTCTCGATCTTTTTGTTTTCTCTTTTTCTTCCACTGTCTCGTTTTCTTTCTCCCATCTTCTCTTGCTTTTTATTTTCTTCTGTCTTCTCTCTCTCCTGGCTGCTCTTTCCCTTTCTTCTTCTTCCTCTCTGTCCTTTCTCTCTCACTCTGTATTTCAATCTTCTCGCTCTTTAATTTCTTTTTTGTTTTCTCTCTCCTTTCTGCTCTTTCCCTCTCTTTCTTCTACTCTCAGGAGTTCTCCCTCTGTCTCACTTTGCTATTTCTCTCAGCTTCTCTTGCTCTTTTAATTTCCCTCTGTTTTCTCTCTTCTTCCTGCTCTCTCCCTCCTTTCTTCCGCTCTCTCTCACTCTTACTCTTTCTCCTGTCTTTACGTTCTTTCATTTCCTTTCCTTTTCCTCTTTGTTTGGTTCCATTCATTTTGTTCCCATCTTCCTTCTCCAGTTACTCTACACACTTGAGCAAATTTTGTTGATGTTTGTGGGTCTGCTGGTTTCAAGAGAGGTGAATGATCAATCAGAAAATGCCGGCCTTGCTATGATTTGTGTTTATAAACGACTCTGAGATGAAGGACAGACTACACACACACGGTTAACCACTGTACGGTGTCCTTTTGGAATTTTAGTTAATGTTTTTTTTTTTTGCTGTTAAGTGACTAAGTACTAAATTGTTTCTTCGGGAAGGTAGTTGTGTTTACGTTAAATGTTTCATGAGATGTACAAACAGTTGAAAGATGTTCTGATTGTGGCATTTGATTGTTTATGGCTGTTAGTGTCACTGTTATGCAGAGTCCTGCATGATTCCACTTTTGGAGACCTGAACCTGGCCGCACCCGCACAGTACAGCACTTCACCCGCCTGGGCCCGTTAACATACCGCCCGTTACTCGCCTGGGCCTATTAACATTCCTCCTGTTACCCGCCTGGTCCCGTTAACATACCGCCCGTTACCCGCCTGGTCCCGTTAACATACCTCCCGTTAACCGCCCGGGCCTATTAACACTCCGCCTGTTACTCGCCTGGTCCCGTTAACATACCTCCCGTTAACCGCCCGGGCCTATTAACACTCCGCCCGTTACTCGCCTGGTCCCGTTAACATACCTCCCGTTAACCGCCCGGGCCCGTTAACATACTGCCCGTTACTCGCCTGGGCCTATTAACATTCCTCCCGTTACCTGCCTGGGCCCGTTAATATACCGCCCATTACCTGCCTGGTCCCGTTAACATACCTCCCGTTACCCACCCGGGCCTATTAACACTCCGCCCGTTACTCACCTGGGCCTATTAACATTCCGGCCGTTACCCGCCTGGTCCCGTTAACATACCGGCCGTTAACCGCCCGGACCCTTTAACATACTGCCCGTTACCCGCCCGGGCCCGTTAACACTCCGCCCGTTACCCGCCTGGTTCCGTTAACACTCCGCCTGTTACCCGCCCAGGCCCGTTAACACTCCGCCCGTTACCCGCCTGGTTCTGTTAACACTCCGCCTGTTACCCGTCCGGGTAACCGCCCTGAAACTGCACAAATGTTACAAATGTGCTTCAAACAGGTGGTGGTAGTGTAGTGCAGTGGTTCCCAACCTTTTTGTTTGAAGCCCCCCTTGCCTGTGTTCCCCCCCCCCCAACCCCAACTCCTACACGCACAGAGGCTCAAAAAGAATAAAGTGATTAATTACAAACTTTTATTTGCAAAAAATTAACAGCGGTTGTAGGTTTTTGTGTATACTCTTATATACACACACACACACCTTACTTAAAGAATAATGATAAACTTTCAGAGATGTATCAACATCTCCTTCAAACAGTTAACAGGGGAGTCTGTTGATATTCACATGCACAACATTGGGGGGTGGGGGGCGGGTGCTGGAGTCTATCCCAGCTGCAATGGGCGAAGGCGGGGTACACTCTGGACTGCAGGGCCACATATAGAGACAGACAGCCATTCACGCTCACAATTACACCTACGGGCAATTTAGAGTGCTCAATTCACCTATTCCCCAAAGCACGCATGTTTTTGGTGGTGGGAGGAAACCGGACTCCCCGGAGGAAACCCACGCGGTCACGGGGAGAACATGCAAACTCCACACAGAAAGATCCTGCGCCCAACCCGGGAGCCGAACCCAGGAGTGAGGCAACAGCGCTAACCCCTGCGCCACCGTGCCGCCCCTCACCTGTTATTAATTACATTAATAAATGTTTTGGGTTTTTTTTACATTTTTAATGTGTACAAATATAACTTTGGTAGCCTCAGTGTAGACAAATTGTGCGCACCCCCTGCAATCTCTAGCGCCCCCCCTAAGGGGGGCCCAGACCCCAGGTTGGGAACCACTGGTCTAGTGTGTAGGATACTTACCTTTGGAACAAGAGAGCATGGGTTCAAATCCTACCTTCAGCACCACCACTGGGTCCCTGAGCAAGACCCTAAACCCCAAGTTGCTCCAGGGAGACTGTAGTTAGGAAGTGGAAGTTGCTTTGGATAAAAGCATCTGATTAATGTCAAAAGAGGACAAACGTGATTTTAAAAAATGTAATTAATGTTTTGTATGTCCATTTCTGTGTCTTAGGGTCGACAGAAGTTGGCTCGTTTTAACGCGCGAGAGTTCGCCACCCTCATCATCGACATCCTCAGTGATGCCAAGCGGCGGCAGCAAGGCAAAGGCCTGACGAGCCCCACCGGTGAGATCCTGCACTCCTCTTTCATAGAGACTCCATGATCCTGCTGAGGAACGCAGCAGGGCCGAGGAGTGGGAAATCTGCCTTTGTGTTTATCAGCACTGCTGAATGTTTCAGAGCCTCTAGATGTGGGTCAGACAGATGACGACCAGCATGACTACGACAGCGTAGCTTCTGACGAGGACACAGACAGCGAGCTGACCACGCAGAACAACAACAACGCCCAACGCAACAACCGTGCCAAGGTCAGCTCTTCCGCTTCCGCACACAATGGTTATTCGGAGCTTTGGTGAACCCGAGTTGGACTAGGGCTCACTTTTACTGCTTTACTGTGCATCTCAGTGCTTTAAAACTGGGTTTCTCATACACTGGGCTGCTAACCACTGATGGCCCACGAAGGCTTTTGATTGGGCCGCAAATCTAAAATTGAGACAGGCCATTGTTCCGCAGTTGGTTATTTAATATAATCTAATATGGCCAAGTGGGCCTCGGCAACATGTTGTGATAGATAGGTGGGCCTTAATGTTGAAAAGATTGAGAACCATTGCTTTAAAACCTAAATGGTTCACCTACTATGGTCCACAGCTGGTGGCCTAGTGGTTAGGGAGTTCGCCCTGCAATCAGAACGTTGTGGGTTCAATCCCAAGACTGCTAAGCACACTGCGTTCCAGGCTGCCCACTGCTTCATTGGGTTAAATGGGTTAAATGCAGAGGAAGAATTTTGTACTGTGTTGTTCACATGTGACAGAATGGTCACTTTACACTTTACAGAGTAGAAAGCAGCTCCCAACCTGCCCCAGCATGCATTGCTGGGAAATGGGCAAGCCCCCCTTCAATACTTGTGAGGTGACATCAGCACTCATTTGGAACTCCAGTGTGTGGGCCTTTGTTCAACAGCTGGAAAGAGGAAGCTGTCTTCGAGCACACTCCCTCTATGAACAAAGGATGAGGCCAAAATGAGGCCCTGATGAGGCCAAAGTTGCGCTCTGTGCTTCTGGCCCCAAACTCCTACTTCCAGTAGATTCAAATTTGTCCTGATTTCTGTTTAGAAGTTCAAGTTAAATGGGATTGAATGGAATTGAATGGTTGGTATTTTTTTGTGAACAGCTATCAACTGCTGTACAAAATGTGTGTATCCAAGTGACTCTCAGCAGTGAAGGAGGGTGTGTCACATATATATGAACCAAGCATACACACAGTCTTAATATTTAATCAGAACAAAACTGCATGGCCTAACAATGTGGGCTCTGTTTAGTATCTGTATCCTTTTCTGTGTGAAATAATTATTTTATGTGAACTATTTTATGTAAACTGTGGGTGTTTTGGGGGAAATGGGAAAATATTATAAGGGTTCCCCATTTACAATACTGTAAAAGTCTTGAGTCACCCCTCATTTCTTTTATAGTTTGCTTACTATCAGGAAGCCTGGAGAACTGTTCAAGACTGCATAAGTCTGGATCTTTGGAAACAAAATATGAAGAAATGAGGGGAATCTCAAGACTTTTGCTCAGTTCTGTATGTTTTCTCCCAACTTTCATGGAACAGTTAATGGAAATTTTTCATATACAGTAATCCCCCAGTTTTACGCGGATCAGGAGTCTGAGAACTGAGAACTGAACTTTTTACATGGAAATCTCCACAATTAATGCGGAAACTGCAAATATCCTCTGCCTTTTTTTGCTTTTTTGTGGCAATAAATATATTTTATCTGGATGTTTTTACACATCTCGCCATGGTGTCCCAATACTTTTGTTTCCAGCCTTCCGAGTTGCATATATCGGCTGAGAAAGCACTCGAACGCTTCAAACTCCACAGTTCTGTAGAACTCCAGGAGACTTTTCCAACGAGCCCTCATTTGTATTTTTACACAACAATGTGTTTTTTTTACTGTACGCGGGTGCTCTTGGAACGTAACCCCTGCGAAAAGCGGGGGATTACTGTACTAAATGTTTCTAATTGGTCTGTTTGAGCTCTGTTACATTGAGATGTTTTGATTGATTTTTTTTATTATGTTTTTTTCCTTTGCTGTTCTCCAATCAGAGCATGGACTCATCTGACCTGTCTGATGGGCCCATTACACTGCAGGAGTATCTGGAGGTGAAGAAAGCTCTGGCCTCCTCAGAGGCCAAGGTCCAGCAACTCATGAAGGTCAACAACAACCTGAGCGAAGAACTGAGGAGGCTTCAAAAAGAGGTATGGAAGCAGATATGGAGAGTTATGGACTTCATGAGGGCATTGTTTCAGTTTAAAGAGGCTAAACTGGTAGAGACAGGTTTGAGTCTAAGCCTTCAGACTGCAGCCTGTTTTCCATTTTTAATTCGATCAGACCGGGGTCAATTACTCTAACAATCCTCTTGATGTAAATGCATCAGTTGCTTGTAACACTTTAGTAAGAAGATCATAGTGAAGCAAATGGAAACTCTTTCATTTGTCTGTGTTATCATAGCCATACATGTTTTGGAGTTCTTTCATCTTTTTTTTTTGGCCACTATATGCTATTAATGTTTCAATCACTACTTGTTTGTTCTTTGATCGTGGCCATAGTTCATAGTTAGTCGGTCCATCTCTTTATCTCTGTCTTTCGCTCTCTCTCTCTCTCTCTCTCTCTCTCTCTCTCTCTCTCTCTCTCTCTCTCACACACACACACACACACACACACA
>JBBJLR010048112.1:0-11859 GCA_037577145.1 Brachypetersius gabonensis
ATCAGTTTCTATCTTTTATTTAAAGTTATTTTTTCAAGTTTCCTTTTGATGTGCTATCTGTCACTGTTAAAATAAACATACCATTAAAATTATACTGTTCTGAGACTTTTCATTTCTTTGTCACTGGACAAACTTACAAAATCTGCGAGGGGTCAAATACTTATTTCCTCCACTGTACATATACTGTTTTATAAACTGTTTTAGAACAATTTGTTTCTTTTTGAATGATTTTGTTTGATCTGTTCAGGTAACTTGAAAGAACGAGTAAGAATAATCAGAGGTCCTTTATCAGAGGTCTTTGCTTGCAAAGAAGACTGCAAATAAGCCTAAAGAAGAGGATGTGAATCCACATTCCAGTCCCTCATTTGGAAATATTTGCCGATGTGTCCTGCTCAGAAGAGGTCAGCACATTAGTGCATACAGTGCAGCCCACGAATAATAGGATTGTGGTCATAATTTTCATAACTTTACGGGAATGCCCTGATTCGGGAAGCACATTCACATGACCTTAAAAAAGTGCTATTTTTAGTACTTGAAGTGTTTTCTTAAAGCTTGTGACTGATCATCACAGCACGGGATGGCTTCAGTGAGTTTCAGGCTCAGAATGTTCAGTGGTGTTCAGGTTGGGTCATCTGAGCTCATCTGAGTCCTTAAAAATGTTGTATGTTTAGTAATGCAGCTTCTCCTAAATACAATTAATGTTTCACCATGAACAAAAACGTAACCCCCCCAACTGCCGCTGCAAACACCCCTTGTTTATTATATGCTGTACATTCTTTCACCTGTTGCTGCTATTGGTGGTTTTTGTTTGCACAGTGACTTTTGTAATTGTTATCTACCCAAATCTTTGCAAATCACTCTGTTTTTCACAAATCACTCTGTTGCTGGAATACAGTATGTTATTATACTGTATTCACACACAATAATGCTGTTACTACTCCTGCCCTGGAATACTGTTTAGTTGTGTTTTCTTGCTCTTCCTCTTATTTTACACTATGTATAGTCCGGTCCTGCACATAGGTAGTCTGGAGGAATGTTGTAGTCGTGGAGGAACATTGTGGTAATGGACAATGTTGTGGTCCTGGAGGAAAGTTATGGTAATGGAGAAATGTTGTGGTCCTGAGGGAACATTGTGGTAATGAAGAAATGTTGTGGTCCTGAGGGAACATTGTGGTAATGGAGAAATGTTGTGGTCTTGGAGGAACATTGTGGTAATGGAGAAATGTTGTGGTCCTGAAGGAACATTGTGGTAATGAAGAAATGTTGTGGTCCTGAGGGAACATTGTGGTAATGGAGAAATGTTGTGGTCCTGAAGGAACATTGTGGTAATGAAGAAATGTTGTGGTCTTGGAAGAACATTTTGTTTTTGGAAGAATGTTGTGATCCTGGAAGAAATATGTGGACCTGGTAGAACATTGTAGTCCTGAAAGAAAGTTGTGGTCCTGGAGGAATATTTTAATCCTGTAGGAGCATTGTCTCACTGTGTACAGTGTAGACGGCTGAAGTGACACTTACAAAGATTCCTTTGACAAACATTCCAAACTCATCTTTCACCCTAAGACTGGGATAGGATTCAGCACCCATGAGACGCTGGTTAAAAATAAGGGGCTCTGGTAGATGGATAGATGGACATAATAATGGTACAGGTTAACTTTTATCTCTGTCCCAGACTTTGCCTCAAAGGATTTCCCTGTGTTGTTTTTTTTTTTACTGTGAGATTTCCTATCTATTCCTGAACTCACCAGTGGCTGGAATCTCTAGAATCAAAACTTTTAATGAACTCTTTCATGCAGCTGACCATGACACAACACACAGCTGAACAGGAATGCGTCTAGTTATGTAATGTCCACTGAAATTGAAGGACTCTGTCCTTTCACTTGGGAACCATATCCTCTCATACCCGTGTGAACTTCAACCATACCCCATATGGCATAATACACTTAAACACCATACTTAATGTGTCATTAAAATCCAGCCATAACAGTTCTATCCTGGGACAGCACTCCTTCGCAGTTTTTCATACTCCATTGTCATGTAAAACATTATAATCATGAGGCTAATTGTGGACTCAGGACGCTTATACATGTATATCCTTAAAGGAGAGAGCAATCATTAATAACTCAGAGAGAGAATCCAGCTTTCTGTCACACCTGGCCTAAAAACAGTGATGACTATTTCATATATCCTCAGCCAGCAGGAGGCAGCAAACACAAAAAATCAATGTGAAATTACAAGGTTAGTTCAGCAGCAAGCTCTTAATGCCTGGAGTGGCAACATCAAAGGCATAAAAGCAATGCAGTGTCATCTTAAGTATAGCGCTTGAATCCCTGGAACTGTAAACTAATTTCAAAGCAGTGCAGTCTCAGACCATTATTTGGGTTCCATACAATGTTGCTATAGAAACTTCAAAGGTAAAGAGACACAGCACAGGCAGAAAAATGATGATTGAACTAAAAGTAACAATAAAAATAATAATAATTAACATGAAAAAAAGGTCCATGATCAATTTAAACTCCTGAGCTGTTCATATTGGATTCCAATCATATTCAGACCAAACCATTCCTTTGTTTTGACTTCAAGGATCAGTTGGACCTCTTGTTGGGTTCTTCAGCATTTGGCCTAAGCAGCATCTTTTGCTCTGATTGTCTTGTCCTTGCACGTGTTGTTGGGTTTCTATAGAAACTGAACGATGCCTGAATGAAGAAAGACACCCGAACGCTGCGAGAAGTGCAAAGAAATTAGAAGAGGGACCTTGGACATGTGCATCTTGAGCTCTCAACCTTTTCTCTTCATCTCTGACTGAGCATGGGAAATGATCACAGCTGATTTAGTTCAAGACAATAAGAAGAAGCCATTCCAATTTTATGTAGATGGGATCTGTATTTGATTTCAGTATGTTGAATGTCCCTGAATCACATGCCAAGATTGTGAACAAGCAGATGTTCCTGCTCCTTTCAGAAATGCGTTCTGTGGCGACTATCAGGAGCACCACTATACATTTTGGGCACAAAATGTACTTAACCCTACCTTAATTTACCCCTAAAAAATACACCAAATCCCTTCATTAAAGTTGCTGTTAGCTTGTGAAACCCCTTCATCTAACATTTAACATGTAGATTCAGGAGGTTTTATTATTTAAAGAGCAAATTTGATTGTCACGGTGTGGTTCTGGGAGGGAATGGGGAGGATGCCACAGTATGGTTATAGATATGATTTTAATAAAGAAAAAAACAAATGAAAAAAACTTTTACACAAACACAAGACAGATAAACAATGACTGAACCAGAAAACACACATCTAATGAAACACAATGGGGCTATATACAACACAATGAACACAACAGGATGTAAACAAAGACTAGGCCCGTGCTTCTCAAAGAAACAAAGCAAAAAAAAACCCAAGGTCTGAGGGCTTGACCCTCCCTCGCAGCGTAGCAAGCAGAACACGTGGACGTGAGTACAGGTGCGTGCAGCACAGAACAGAAAACCTAAGGGGGAGAAACACGGGCCTGCAAACAGAGAACATAAACAGAAAATTAAACATACAGGTAACCAGAACTAACAACAGGAATCAAAAATACAGCCAACACCATGGGGGGAGACAAATACAGACTCAACGAACAAGGGATCGGCTGAGGCTTAAATAAGGAAACATAAACGAGACTCAGGTGAAACTCATAACAAAGGGACGCGATACAAATGGAACACGGAGACTAGATAGGGAGCGAGGGGGAAAGGGAGGAAGGAAGGAGAAGAAGTGAAACGGAGATGAAACGGAACACAGAGAAACACGAAAGTAAACACAACCTTAATCTGTGCATATTCCCCCCTAATTTTCCTTCATCTCGTTTGTGGGGCCATTTTAAGGGTCATTTTGTTTTGTAGTGTATGGAAGAATATAATATTGGAACCCAAATATTTAAATGTTCTTTAAGTGTCCCTAAACTACGCCCGGCCCTTGGAATCTGAGGCGCAAACACTAGGTGTGTCTGCGGAACTATAGCATGCCCATTAGGGACAGGCTACGATGTAGCAGGGGGTGTCCTTTGTTTAGCAGTGTAGCCAGAACTGTGGGGGCTTAGTTGTTTTACCGGAGTGATATGACAGATTATCAATGATGGTCTATTTACTAGTCTCTAGTTAATGCTAGACCTTTCCTTTCATTAGCTCTGGCAAATAGTCGTTAGCCACCGGTCACTGGGCATAGTCTGAATTCTCCTGCTGCTGCACTCCCTCTACTTTACTGGGTGATCCCTTGTTAAAAGTAGCCAATCAGAGCTTGCGCTATTTGGGGAGGCCAACGACGGCTACCACTGCTAATTTTTTCAAGACCATCTGCAGCCGTGATTCTTCATTTTTCTTTGAATGCCTGCAGCAACTGAGGGAAGCATAGCATTCACTGTGGGTGCTAGTGGAGGGGCAAAAAGCTTTAACCTGGGGGTCACATGAGGGGCCCTTGAAGAGGGACCTGTCTGTAACCATTAGTTTTGCTCCTCCCTAGATGATACTGACATGCTTTCTGTCAAGTCTATTCATTTCCAAATCAGTAACTCGTTTTATTGTGAACAAATGAAATATGAAATTTCATTTGGAACTGGTAACACATTCTTGTTTGGCAATGTAAGTATGTATTTTTTTGGGGGGTGGTGTGATACTTGCTTCTGCACGCCTCAGTCACTGACCTCATCACTTCTGTTCAGTGAGCACTTCTTTCAGAGGTCGAGACCTCCAGGCATGTTATTCATCCCATAGAAATGTTCTGCATTCAGTCTAATGAATAAATCTCCAAGTCGGCCTATTTTTAGCAAACGAAAAGGGGAGACTTCAAAGAGATGGCACAATTATTTGTGAAGACAGACGTGGAGATAGTAGCAGACTTTGAGATTGAACATGATTACGCCAAAAGGAATTTGCAGAAATGATAAAACTGCAGTGATGAGGTGCTGTACAAGGTTTATACTCATTCTGCAAAACCTCTCAACTATAAAGGCTTGCCATATGGCTTAACTTGTTAAAAAATATATTTTTTAAAAAAGCCACATTATTACAGCGACTGTATAACACGCTGTTGGTGTGTACGTGATTCAGGGCTGCCTAGGTGACGTTTCAGGCCTTTTGGAAATTAAGGTGTTCAAAGCTATGAGATTAGAAAGGTTACAGTACCGACCGCTTAAGGAATCCTTTGTAAGCTTTTTTGTTTGATGTAATAATTCCATAAACCTTCAGGACTCACTCACGATCTCCTCCGCTTTAAACGACACCCCCCCCCACCCCCCAGGCAATGAGACATGATGGACTGTCCAGTAAGTAAGGTGATAAAGACATTGTGGTCTTTCTGAGGTGCGGTAGGTGTTCTAAAAGGCACTGAATTTGACAGCTGGACACCTACAATCCTGGACGTATCAATAACATTGATGTTTTGGAGTTTCTGAGACCTGGTTTCAGTTCCTTTTTGTGCTTTATGGACTTCACATCGATGCCCAACAGCAGTCTGTAATCTGGACAAAGTCCCTCATGACACTTGCAAGTGTGTCCATGAATGATCATGTTTACCGCACCATCCCTCTCTTCTCAAATAGCTCATCCAATTGTGTAGCTTATTATGAGTTCATCCAGTGATAATAACCTTTTAAATGGTGTCTCTCCAGCGGGATGAAGGGTCACATTGATTTTGCTCTATTCAGAACAGATTCTTCTCGTAGTAATCAGCTGATCGATGGAGAAGGATGGCTGTTATGCTGGAAAGCAGAAAACAAAGGAATCTAATGCATCATATGTGACTGAAGGGCCTCAGGGTCTTATTTCTATTTGTAAATTGGTCTTTAATCATAATTGTGTGGCAGCCTGCACACAGGAATTCTGACTTATTTGGCTTTTTGTGCTATCTAATAAAAACAAATTCTCACAAATATTTAAGACATTTAAAATCCCTAGGTTATAGGATTTTACAGTGTAGCACCTCTGAAAAATAAGAGATTTGTTTTCTTTTAATTATTATATTATTATACGTTCTGTAAACGCTGCATCATTTCTCTTATTTTGATGTTTTGCCATTTCCTTTAAAATTATGCTTTAAAGAACAATATTTTTATTTGGAAATTAGGAGAAATATTTATAAAATATAAAATAAATATAATTGTCAGCGGTTATGAAAAACTAAGGCAAAGCTGATTACAGTAATCCGCGTGTAGTGAAAAAATGCCTAAAAAATGTTCTATAAACCCTTAATATGCCCCTCAAATATGCTCCCAGAACACATTAATTTCATTTAAAACTCAGTTTAATGCATTAACCTTAAAGAAAGTGTAAAGGTAAACCCGCATTCGTCTCTTTTAATTTAAATTCCACACTGAGATATGCAACTCGGAAGGTCGCTGGACAAAAGCATTGGCGAGGTGAACAGTTTTCAGAGAATAACCACTGGAACATTTTTGCAGTGCTTTTTGTTGATGACTGATGTTGAATCACCTTGCATGAACACATAATAATGAAGTGTATGCTAACATTCCAGCCTGCTAGCTGTTGTTTCCCGTGGCATACTTATTTAAAAAAGCATAATCATTCAAATGATGCTTTCAACAAAGAATACAAAAAATTTCGCAGCAATAATGTGACGTTTCAATGCCTGCAGACAATGCACAATTAAAATGTTGTAAAACCTCATTTTTGACCAAATCTGATGTTTACTTTTGAATTTTTGTCACTTCTAAGATACTTTCTTCTGACCACCATTGTGTCATGGAAACTTCATCCCATGCTCAAAACAGCTAGTGTGAAAAGTATTTACAAATATGATGAGAGAACAGGAATGCACACAAAGCTGTCTCTGCTCTGGTTTTGCTGAATGTATTTCTAGCAAACAAAATGCAAATGTTTTGGCGATGGATGTGTGGTGTTTGTGGTATGTATGTGGATGTGTGTGTAAATGGGGATGTGTGGGGTGTGTGTGCGTGTAGACCTGGAGGGGAGGGGCATGTAACATATTTAGCTTGGTGTTGTTGAGGTAACAGGCTTTGACAGCTGTGTAATTTCTTTTGATTTATTCTTGACCTATGACAACTCCTTCAACGCCTGCCCCCACATCCCCCCACCCCCCTAACCAACCCCAACTCCCCCCACCCCACTACTGCACATGCACCCACTGCTCTGAAAACTGCAGCCAGACCTGTGTGTGAGGTGTCAGTTGGGCTGGCCGGCGCAATCGTGGTGTTTCTCTCGAGGGGCCGCCCTGTCGGATGCGATAAGGGCCTAAACAGCAGAGGCAGACAGCAGACACGTGGCTTCAGACGCAAAACGAGAGAATTATGCGCCTCCGATTAGAGGGATCCGGCGCATAATCCGGAACGTCTCAGACAAAATGAGCTGGAATTAAAAAAAAAGAAGAAGAAGGAGCAGAAAGACGACAAAGGATCTGCTGGCTGATGCTAACAGAGAGAGAACGTCTTCAATGTCCTGCATAGATACAAGGAAAGATTTTATGAATGTATTCATTTCATATTTGCTTTCCTCTAACCATGACCTTCAATGCCTGACCTCCTACCACAGACGATTTTAATTTAACAAATTAAAACAGACACATTTAAGCCAAAAATACATTCAAACGCATTACAGAGTCCATCTCTTGAATTTGTCTTGCGTTTTATTCCCCACGTTTAAGGCGTGATGTTGCAGATAAATGGGCACAATTTGAAATCATAAAGAATCTGTGCTGAAAACTGATGTACTGATTGGAAGGCAACACTTATGATTATCCATTTCACTGAAATTGGATATTTCTACAAACCCAATAAACCAAATTAAATAGAAACATTTCAGGATGTGGTCAAATGTGAGGTGTGATGTTTGTGTAGAAGCTGAGATCTTAGTTTCTAAATGTTGAGGAAAAACTGCTGAGGACCTCAGAGCTGCACTACCCAGTGAAATCTCAGCAAACACAGTCTGTGAGTGTGCAGAGGAAATGGACAAATTTGGATTTTCTAGTCAAGTTTTACAGAAAAAGAGATTTTCAGTGATATTACACTACATGGCTGTGCCAAATGTGGGTGGAACTAAACCTTTGTTAAAGCTGCTAGAGTCGAGCTGCTAGAATACATGTCAGTTTTATTTACTTAGCACATGACGACAAAGGTGAGGAAAAACTCCCTAAAGCTGGAAGAAGAAACTTTGAGAGGAACCAAGACTCAAACAGGGAACCATCCTCCTCCCATCAATGGGGAATGAAAGGGTATTAAAGAGTATCACCACGAAGGTGATTCAGAGAGTATCACCATGAAGACAAGTATCTAAGAGTATATAAGAGCTATGGTGTACTTAACTACTGAGCTGTAGAGTCTGTGATCAGCAGCAATAGATCATTTAGAATTTATAATGACACATTTAAGTCGAGGTTAGTGTTTGAATGAAGGTCATGAAGGGACAGCAACAGAAACAGCCTGTTGTAGTTCTATGGGACTGGAAAATGGTCATGATTGGATTAAAGCTGTTTTTTTGCATATAAAGACTATAAAACTATAAAGGGAATGATAACAATATGAGAGAAACGTAGGATGGGAGCCCTTTTGAAATACAGTGAGAAGACAAAGAAAACATCTCTGTACTGCTCTTTTAATGCTCAGTGTGAAAGTCCCTGATATTTGTTTATCCAAATCCCTGCAGCTAGTGGAGTGTGTGCACTCTAATCTTGAAGTGCTTCACTCCTCCGCTGACACTCTCTCCCACTCCAGGGTAAAATGTTATAAATCTCTTGCATATTCCATCCCAGAGGAATAAGAGGATAATGCAACGGAAGCAGACCGCACACAATTAATGCAATTCGGAATTAAAGCATTTCTAAAGAGTCCATGGTGTCCCTTTAAGTTTTGGGAAGGGGCTGTTTGATTACTTTTGGATTACTATAGGAAAATGCATAAGATGTTGTCAATGAAGTCCTCACTTTTACACTTGCTTTTGTGCCACAGCTTATTTTAGCAGCACTGTAATGTGACTAACTTTGAGGGGATCTCACATTGCCAGAATTAAAGTTACAGAAAATAAAATCAAACATGGGACAGTCTTCTTGCATGACCTTGAGGTAGGATTCAACTGTGAGAGTTTTGGGATATTGAAATCAATTATTGATGTTCATCCACTATCTGAGACATTTATCCTTGAGCTCCCCACACCTAGTGGTGTGTTGGGGATGGAGGTGTTAGGACCAATCCCAGCACTGATATTTCATAACATTACATTCCTTTGCAAGATACATCCAAAGACACTTACAATTTGAGGAAAGAAGTTTCAGGACAATTGTAAAACCAGAGGAGAGTTCTAAGTGCTAGAATATTTATGTAGGGAGTAGAGCCAGAAGATAGATGGAGCATCAGGAGAGGAAATGCACAGTTAAATTATCAGTTAAATTATTGCTGGCAATAATAAAAAATAACTAAATAGACAAAATTCATTTTCATACTGTATGTAAAACAGTTTCCTCAGGGGTGAATGTTTTCCACGCTACAAACGCTTGGGGTCCCAGAGGTTAGGGGGGTTCCCGGCTGACAAGCAATTAGATGAATAAAAATGCCTTTTCTTTCATTTTGTAATAGGTAAGATACACCTTAGCTACCTTACCATGGGTCTTAAAATCAACCCTGAAACCACTGAATAAAACTGAAGAACACCCACTGTGAAGACAGAGAGGTTCCTCAGGGTTCACTTTTTGGAGATATTGACCCTCAACACTGCTGTTGTAACACCCTCTACTGCTACTGACATTAAACTATGCTAATACAATGGCTGAAGAGTAAGGAGAACTCTGCCCCAAGAACTACTCATGCATAGGTTTAGAAAAAATTACAAATATTGTCTTAATTCACATAGTTGGAATAATTGCCAATAAATAGAGAGAAGAAAAAAATACATATACAATCATAAGAAATGTTTAGCCAAACCAGTCAGGCCACTATGAATGGACACCAGCAAACATATGATCCAACCTCACAAAATCTAATCATAACACCCACACTGAAAGTACACTGCACTGCAATCCCACCACTTAGGTGCTTGGAATGGATCACAATTCACAGCATGATATATAAAATAATTATGACTGTCATGACTGACTGTGCTCAAGGAATTCAGTTGCCTATAGCCTTATACACTGTAGGCTCAACTAGGTGGCTACTACAGAGGGGAGAGAAACAAAAAAAAGGACAAAGACAAAACAAAGAAACAAACAAAACAAAAAGTATATACATATAAAACGATCCTCTAACCTGTGGCATGCACTGCACTTTGTACCACATTCGTCTCTAACATACAGGCCACAGGCTAGAGGGATGCAAAACAGCAACTGCACAGGAAACAAACACTAAGAGCACCTGTACACGCAAACACTCTAGAGAACAGCAACTGACAATTAGCAAAACTGTATGATCTTTTCACGGTTTACATGGCTAATGCCCAAGACCTAAGTTCACAGACTTTAGACACTCTTGTAAAAGGACTGCACCAAGGCCCCCATGACTGCCGTCTGCCTCTAAAAGGCATGGTTTCATAAAGTCTGGAGCTGAGATCACTCTCTTCTTCAAAGACTGGAAGGCCTGTTCACAGGCCTTGTCCCATGTGGATGCCAGGGGAACTGGAGAGGTTTTCTCTTTTCTCTGTGGTCCGCTGGGCATCCCAACAAAATGGTACAGTGGGGCCACACGCTTTGAGAATCCCTCCACAAATCATTGGTAATAGCTTGCAAAGCCAAGGAGGGATTGTAGTTCCACCAGATGTCTTGGGCATTTCCATTTCTTTTACCACCTCAATTTTGACTGGGTTGGTAGACACCCACTCAGCCGACACCACGTCCCTTAGGTAGCTGACCTGATGTTGAAAGAACCTGCATTTGGAAAGTTTAACTTTTAGCACTTATGTTTGCAGTCAAGCAAACACCTCTCCTATCCTCAAAATTTGAAGAAAAGACAATCACATCATCTAAATATAATAAGATGGACTGGTAGCAGCAATACTCAAACATTCAAACAATCCATCAGGTACTGGAACATACCTGGGGCATTGCAAATACCAAATGGCATTCGATTAAACTCTAAATAGGCCACACAGTGTGCTAAAAGTGGTCTTTAATTCATCTGGCTCAGCCACCGGGACTTGATTGTAGCCACTCGCTAGGTCTAGAGTGGGAAAACCAACTTGCCCCTGACAATACGTCCAGGGGTTCTTCTATTTGGGAGAGGGGGTACGTGTCACAATGAGTCTCAGCATTTAACTGTCTATAAACTACACAAAGACGGAGACTCCCATCCTTTTTGGCCACCAAAATGATAGCAGACAAATAAGGGCTGCTACTCTCTCTAATGACTTGACTATCCAAAAGCTGCTGAATGGTGCAGTCCAAGTCTCCATCGCCTCGTAAAAAGACACTACTGTACTGAGCAAAAAGCCCTGAGCCTGAATGACCTGCTGGGGCAACAACCTATGGAAGTCAGGAAAAATGGATTCACAGGCACTAGAGCATGCCACCACCTCCTGGGTGGAAATTTAAGCTTGACCCTTTTCTACTGATTGGTCAACAGAAATACTTGAACACTGCCAATAGTGCTACGAAGAGGAAGCCATGCCCCAGTGTTCCTGACATTAATCAGGGGGACACACAACAGGCCCTTCTTTGCCGAGACCAGGGTGGGGAACATCAAAACACCTTCTGGCAACTCCTTGTCTTCAAAGCCAAATGGCTCAAGTAGAAACTCTGCCCGCAGCTGAATCCTCGTTAGAAGACGATCCTGGCGCTTGCTGGACTATCTTGGACGCCCTGAAGCCTTCTTAACAAGAATTGGACCTCTTTCTTTGAAGTTCTTGATGATCCTATAAATTGTTG